>JANHGC010001839.1:88580-99039 GCA_027560395.1 Boaedon fuliginosus
TCACTCATCTTGGTTCCTTGTCATTAAAAGCTTTCTGGCAGCTCTGGTTCATTATTCAATTATTTCTTCAAAGAACTCCAAAGGGGGAGGTGTATTTCCACCCAACAGAGCAGTGTAAAAAGCTTTAAACAACATTTCCCCTTTAAGCTGGGGAAGGGGAAATAGAAATTGAAACTGGGGGGGCCGAATAGAAACTGCCAGATGGAGACAGTATGTCTGGGCAAAGAATGTGAGAGGCAGTTGCTGTAAATGGCAATAAATATTCCTGCCTTCTTTGCAGGATTTTCCCTGTAAAGTGTGTGTGTGGGGGGGGAGACAATTTCTTCTAACAACCAGTTCTCCAAACTGCTTAGAAACTTAACAAACAGTTCTAGCGAATAGGTGCGAACCGGTAGAAACCCACCCCTGACGCCGATACCTAATGGATCCTTTATGGTTACAGAGCTGGGGATGTTTCCTGATTCCCTATCCCACAGCTCGGCCGAGGCCCTGGTCACATCTTTGAAACATGCGGCAGCTAGGGCCTTGGTCCGGGTTGTGCCTTTGCAACCTCTCACTAGGTGCAGATCCCAGAGGGCCCCTTGGTTTACTGAGGAGGTCCGGGAGATGAAGTGCCAGAAGAGACATCTAGGGCACCGTTGGAGAGCTAGTAACTCCGAGTCTGATCAAACACTATTAAGAGCTTTTATTAGGACTTATTTATTGGCATTAAGGGTGGCTGTGCTTGCACTTCTCCACTCTTATTCCATCTGCAGATTGTCACCCAGATGCCTTGTTTAAGGTGACCCGCTTCCTTCTTAACTTAGCCAATATCTGTCAGAGAAATTCACTCAGTTCTGGGCAGACCTAGACTCCAACTGGGCAAGTGCTATAGAGTTGCTGGGGGCAGGTCTTAGTCGGATTGTTTGGGATGAGTTTGATCCTGTTGACCCTGAGGAAGTGGACAAGGCCATTGGTGCTATGAGCACCTCCTCCTGTTTATTGGACCCATGCCCCTCCTGGCTGGTTTCGATCAGTCGGGAGGTGACATGAGGGTGGTTCCAAGCAGTCATAAATGCTTCTTTGAGAGAGGGGTTCTTCCCACATGCCTTGAAAGAGGCAGTGGTGAGAACCCTCCTCAAGAAGCCTGCCTTGGACCCAGCTAAATTAAAGAACTCCATGTCCAGTCTCCAACCTTTCCTTTTTAGGAAAGTTTGTTGAGAAGGTGGTGGCGCTCCAACTTCTCAAGTCTTTGGAAGAAGCAGATTATCTGGACTCCTTTTAGTTGGATTTCAGGTCTGGGCAGCATGGAGACAGCATTGGTCATGTTGGTCGAAGATCTCTGGCGAGCCCAGGATAGGGGTCATTCCTCTATCATGGTACTACTTGACCTCTCAGCAGCGTTCGATACCTACCATTGACCATGGTATCCTTCTGTAGTGGCTCAGGGGGCTGGGAGTGGGGGGCACCATGCTTTGATGGTTCTCCTACCTCTTGGACCTCATGCAGATGATGTTGGTGGGAGGGCAAAGATCGAGCCCGAGGCCCTGGTTTGCGAGGTGCTTCAGAGTTCAGTCCTTTCGCCACTCCTATTCAACATCTATATGAAATTGCTGGGTGAGATCATCCGAGGGTTCGGGTGCAATATCATCAGTATGCTGATGATACTCAACTGTTCATCTCCACTCCGACCCAACTCAATGATGCCACCAAAGTGATATTCTAGTCCCTGAAGGCTGTGGGGGTCTGGATGGGGACCAACAAACCCAGACAAGACCAAGTGGCTTTGGGTCCCTGCATCCTGGACCATCCAACATTTTTAACCATTGGAAATCCGGGGAGAGGTGTTGACCACCTCTGAGAATGTTCGTGATTTGGGTGTCCTTCTGGATCCACAGCTAAAATTGGAAGATAATTCGGCAGCTGTAGCCAGAGGGACTTTTGCCCAGGTCTGTTTGGTGTACCAGTTGCGTCCCTTTCTGGACTGAGAAGAATTACTCACAGTCACTCATGCCCTCATCACCTCACAGTTAGATTACTGCAATGCGCTCTACTTGGGGCTGCCCTTGAAAAGCATCCGGAAGCTTCAGCTGGTACAGAATGCAACTGCACGAGTAGTCATGGGTGTCTCACGATACGCTCATGTCACACCACTCTTGCACAGCTTGCACTAGCTCCCAGTAGGCTCCCAGTAGGCTCCCGAGTTCAATTCAAGGTGCTAGTTATTACCTTTAACGCCCTACATGGCATTGGACTGGGTTACCTTCGAGACCACCTTCTGCCACCATTTGCCTCCCATAGGCCTGTGAGGTCAGATAGAGTTGGTACCTTTGGCCAGACAGTGTCGGCTGGCAGTTCCATGGAAGAGGGCCTTCTCTGCGGCAAGCCTTGCCCTCTGGAATGATCTTGCCCCAGAGCTCTGGAGTATCCCAGACCTACGAACCTTCGGCCGAGCATTGAAGACCTGGCTCTTCCAGCAGGCTGGGTTGAGTTGACCCACCAAGAGTTGTAGTTAAGGGGGTTAAAATTGTTTTAATTTTTGTATGATGTTTTTATATATGTTGTGAGCTGCCCGGAGTCCCACAGGATTGGGTGGCCTATAAGTTTAAATAAGTAAGTAAGTAAGTAAGTAAGTAAGTAAGTAAGTAAGTAAGTAAGTAAGTAAATAGGGCAGTAATCAATAAAGACATTCAGGGTGATGTTGAAGAAAGAGTCTCCTGTCTCTTTAACCCTTTCATGCTTCATTTCATCCCAGCTGTATACAGGGTGAAGGATGACATGGTTTCATTATATCCTTGAGTCTGTACTGATATGTACTGTACTGACATGGGAAGGGGTGCGTGTGGGGTGGATGTACACATTCCTGATGGCACATTACAAAAGGATGGTTGAAGCCCCACCTTTCTGGGATACACAGTTGGAAAAAGGGAGGAGCTTCAATTGTGTAGACATGACTATTTTGACTCTTACAATTCCCCCCTGTAGACACCCCTGGTATAGAGATAAAACTTGAAAAATACCTTCCTGGTTTTCATCCTGCTCTCATAGAAAAGCCCCCAACAATCAGAGTCCTTCTCAACCTTAAATATAGCACAATGCTATCAGAAGGAAGGTTGTGGGAAATCAATAGGTGCAAAGATGTTGTAAGTTGTAATTGAGGACTGTGGATTCTTATCCCCAACAGGATTTCAAAAACTGGAAGATAACAAATATGATAGCCATTTTGCTAGCAATCAACAGGTGCAGACTGCTCCTGCCCTTCATCAAACAAACTTGAAAAATGAAACTGAAACCTTGCCACCCTAATTGGTTTCTCATTTGAAGCTATTCTTGAAATTCTTGCATTGTAACCTTCTTTCTAATAAATTAGAGCTTTGGGAGACTTGTGCTTTGGGATGAACTAGTTCATACAGGCTTCAGGCAGTGGCAGATGTTCTTGGTGTATCTCACCATCTTTTGCTCTTGTCTTTGTAATTCATTCTTTTGCCAAAGAGAAAGAGAATAATGAGTTGAGGATGCTGTTCCATCCTTTCACAGTTCTCATGGCTCACTTGTTCCAAAGGGCAAGTAGCCAAAAAAGATTTAGGAGAAGGGCAAGACAGCCAAGGCTTCTGCAGGTCAACAATATATAGACAAGGTCCCCAACATTGCATTATTGGTTGTTGATTGCTGTTAGCCACCCAAACTATAACAACCATTTAGTTCAGGGGTGTCAAACTCAAGGCCCATGAGCCAGATCCAGCCAACAGGGTACTTTGATCTGGCCCATGGGGCTGCCCTGGAAACAGCAAAGGACTGGCCCTCATGCCTCTGCCAGCAAAAACAGAGCTTGGAGAGGGCTTCAGGAGGCTGTTGCAGCCTATAATGGTGTCCAGGAGGGCTGCCCCCCACCCCGAACACAGTTTTTGCCGGCAGAGGGCTTCAGGAGGTCATTGTGGCTGAAAACGGAGCTGGGGAGCCTATTTTCACTGGTGGAGCACTGGGGCCAGGACAGGGTCCCCAGAAACAAGTGATGTCCAGTTGGCCATGCCCACCATGGCCCCCTGAGATCAAACACAACCTTGATGCAGCCCTCAATGAAATCAAGTTTGACACCCTTGATCTAGTTTAGTCAGCAAAACTCAAACTCAAGAATTGTCTGTTTTGAGCACAAAGTCCAGAAGAGGTTTCCAAGGAGAAACAAGCTGGTGTTCTGTCCCACGCCCGAAAACCACAGATCAAGACCACTTTTAAACACACAGTGTTTTTATTGAGCAAAGAACTCCAAAAGTCCGTTTTGCTTAAAAGCAAAGAAATAGTTCAATTGCCAGGAGCCCCTGGCAAGTTTCCAAATTATTCTGGGCAAAATGCCAAGTGATAACACACTCACAGTAATTAGTCACAGCACAAAACTCATGATGCAGAGCTAAACACTCACAAAACAGAGTGAGTAAACACTCACATAAAAAGAAAATCCATGAACAAGAATAAACCCCAATACTTGACTCTCTCTTCACAATGATCAGTTGTTCTCTGAGAAGAACTGATCCCAACCACACCTCTTTTAACTGCTATACGGTGTGGTCAATTACCGGTCACTGTAGCTCAACCTCTGCCCTTCCTACTTTGCTGCTGTCTTCTGAGCAGCATCCGAGTTCTGGCATCACTCAGAGCCTCCTCCCCACTGCTGTTAGACACTACCTGCTCCTGATAACTCATGGAGGGACCAGCGTCTGGCATAGTGTCAACAGCCGACATCTCCTTTCCCTCCAATTCTAATTCTCTCAGAGTCAGACTCTTCTGTCAGTTCAGCAGCACACTGTGGAGCCACAACAGCTGGATATGTTCTTTTCTCTAATTAAAGCAGTCAATTTTATCATTTCTGTTCGTTCCATCACTTTTTCCTTCCATTTTTCTGTTGTGGGAAAGTTTCCTAAACTTCTAATGCATGCCTCCAATATGTAGCTATTGCATATGGAGTAGATAGGCTAAAGCTTGGCGATACAGGTGATCGCTCCTATATGATGTGACTTGCAAATGAAAAAGGCACGTCTGTTTCTGCTGCACCTGAACTATGCCAGTGGTGATTTATGAGAATGTGGGAAAAACAAATGAGCTTGAATGCCAGTGAACATAATATGAAGCACTATGAAAAATGTCTATGGACTGCCTTGAAGTTTGTCCATGACCTGTACTGATCCTTCTCCTTGCCCCAGTGCCCAGGGTTCTAAAATAGTCAAGATAGCAAAATAAACTTTTATGGAGCTTCAGGTTTAACTCTTGTCACTGGTGGTTGTGTGAGGTGCTTCATTCGCATAGCTATTTCTTCCAACACGAAAGAAAAGAAAAATGAAATATAAACAGAGCAACTCCGCAACAGAAAAATACAGAAATGTTTATTGTATTGTTTAAAAGTTGTCTTCTATGCTTCTTTGTAGAAAGAAAAAAGACTAATTCTCAAATGTGGACAATCAACATATATCAGGTGTCTATTAACACAAATCAGGTATAATTTCCTGATGTTGGAAGAATAATTTTAGTCAATTCATGTGACTGAAAAATCCACAATTCTTGATATTTCCATTTATTCATTCATTCCTCATACATATATAAATACATCCATGCATGCATTCTTAATATTCCATGATTGATCCAGGCTTGGTCAGCCCAAAATGTAACAATATGAGAATAAGACCAATTGCTTAATATTCCAGCTGCTGAATTACATGCCCAGTCACAAAGTGACTTATTAAACATTTTCTGAAGTATCCAGCATACACAAATTATTTGTTTGGACATCATAACAAATTAATTTCCATTGTTTAATGTAATTTTCCTTTCCTTTAGCAGGATATGAAGCTTATTATTCCAAAAAGTCAGTCAAAAACCATGCTTTATATTAGGCAATAATGTAATGCAATTCTAACCCTGTGAATATGAAAAAAAATCTACTATTACCTGTTCTATTTGTTTAAGAATATTTTTTTATCAAAAACACATTTCCTGACCACTTAAATAATTGTGTGTAAATTTTCATGAAATAAGTTTCAGATAAGAAAAAAATTGTAGCTTCACATACTTTTATTTCACATGTCAAACAACAAGAATAGGCTAGCCAAAAAATCCTATATGCAGAGGTAAGAGAGGTACGTTTCCATTGGGAATGATTAAAATAAAGCTGAAAGCCAGTAAATTAAATTCTAGCAATTATCATTAAATTAAATTAATCTAACAAAACATTTATGAATCTGAGCATACAGCTGAAGTGGTAGGTATTACAATCTCAAAAATGATCCAAAGTTTTATTCAAGTCACCTGCACCTATTATATGGTCCATTGACTTTATATACAAATGTTGAAAGCCATTATGTATTCAGTCAGAAGAATCTGTAACTGGGCCATCTACAGTTAGGAATGCTAAAAGTTCATTACCCAATCTGACAATAGGTGTTAAGAAGCAACCTTCTCCATCTGATACTTCTCTGTCAACTATCTCTTTAGGACATCTACTAATTGTAATGTTAAAAGAATTGTCACTTACATAAATCTACCCAGGTTTTCTGTTTTTAAAGAATGTATTTTTTTAAATGTATTTTGTCTTGGGTCAACATAAAAGCCTTTGCAGAAAAGCCATTTCACTTAGTTTGCCTCATAAATGCACAGCAATAGCACTTAGACTTATATACTGCTTCATAGTGCTTTACAGCCCTAAGTAGTTTGTCATGTGATCAAAATCTGGACAGATTGGCATACAGGATCCTGGGTCACATGATTGTCATTTGCAACCTTCCCAGCTGGCTTCCAACAAGCAAAGTCAGTGGGAGATGCTGAATTTGCTTAACAACTGGATGATTCATTTAACATCTGCAGTGCTTTACTTATCAGTAAACGTCATAAAATCAGTTGTGATCCCTTTAACGACCACCTTGCTTAGCAACTGAAATTCTGATTCCAATTGTGGCTGTAAGCGGAGAAATATTTGTATTTAACCACTCTCAGTAAAAAATACTTTTAGCCTTCCTGTGGAATTGATTTCCTAATCTGTTCTACCTCGTGGGACTAACGTGCTGCTACAATTGATATTATATTTATCATTGCTTATTTAATGTATTACTTGCTACTGTTGGAATCAGAAAATGGTGATAATAGTAATGTTTTATCAGGGAGGATTTGTTACCTGCTTGGATAGCATCCAAGGAAGTTCTGTCATTTTCTTCCCCTGTGAAGCATTAATGTTGAGAGCTACTGAGAAAGCTGACTGCTCTCCTTCAGATTAGTGAGGTTATAAAAGCCATTAAGGACACAGTTAATATTATAGATTCCAGCATAGATGCAGTTAAGAACAGCGTTGAAAAATCATGGAAAGAAATATTTACAACTGATTTACTAAAGATGATGAAGACTCAAGATAAGATCTTCGGAATCTCATTCCTGCCAAGCTAATGTACAGGTCATAGAAATTCTGGAAGAAATTGAGAAAAACTCAACCATTTGTTTTATTGAAGCTTTGATCTTGGAAATGGTGGCTTTGCCAGGTGAGTGTAAGATTAACGCTGAAAGAATTCCAAAGCTTCCAATTATTTATTTGGTGTTTCTGATTAATTCTTCACACATTTATGGTGCAGTTCCTTAGATTTTTCATGAGGAATGAAATTTTAAACATATCCCAATCTCTGCATCTGATGAAAAGTCTCATATTTTATTTATCCAGTTTTACTGAAACCATTCAACAGTACAGTAAACTGTTAAATTAACATAATAAATGTAACTTAAGAGAAGAATCTCCAACATTTTATGAGGTTTCTGTTTGTGTTCTGGAATTATCAAATGGTACACAGAAATAATTTTATAATCAAATGGAAGAGGAAAACATTTTATTCTTCAAAGTCCTGTTAACAGAAGAGGAGATTTATTATTACAGTATTATTTACCAAAATAATTATTAGATTAATATTGTATTTATAATTACGATCAACTATAATTTAGTACTATAAAATAAATGTAGTAATTATATTAATATATTTCTAATATTTTTATTTCTTTAAGTTATATTCAGACCATTAGACTTCTTTATCTCTTTCTTCTTAATTATGAATTCAAATTTACTTCTGCACAATTAGTGTAATCGTCTTGCAACTCTGCTTTTTCCTAATTCCCCAACCCTACTTTTTTCTCCTCTTTTTAAAATTGGTTTTTGGTTAGCCAGGAGGCTGACAAAGTAGTTGTTTGGCTGCCAACAATTGCTAATCTGTTCAGTTCATGCTTGCACGCTATCCAAGATACACCACAGGTGGCGGACTAGCTCCACACTCGGAAAGGTTTAGTGGCTTTCTACAGGGTCATCTCGGGCTTGTCCCTCCACTAATGTCTCCTTCCGCTAAGGAGTCACATTGGGGAAGGTTCCACACCAGCTGGATTCATACTACCATACGAAATGCTGTTATTTTCCCACAAAGTGGTACTTATTTATCTACATGCATGTAGCATGCTTTTGAACTGCTCGGTAAGCAGAAGCCGAGGCAAGTGACAGGAGCTTACTCTGCCACACAGTGCTAGTAAAATAGATTGAAAGAACTGGGCACCATTCCTGGGTCAGACAGAGTAGGTTTATTGCGCAGGTTCAGAATTTGTACAAATAAATCTGAACAAAAAATGTTCTTTACATAAAGCTTTTATACAAAATACAGCAGAATACACCTTTTCTGTGACATAATTTCTGATGAATATATTCATTGGTTAAAATTATCAACCCACTATATACCTATTGGTCCACCTACAAGCCCATCACAGTACCTCGGTTTCAGGTATCATTCAATCCTTGTAACTATCTCATCCTTCCATATATGGACTTGTTTTTTCTGTGACATCCTGTACCAGTCTCCCATAAACTCAATAGGATACAGAAATGTCTGTGCTCTCAATACACCAGTGTGGCTATATTTTAAACTATTAATTCTTAAGCAAATACCTTATATATGAAAATACCGTATATATGAATGTTTATAACATTATTCTACTTTAAGTGAACGTAAATTAGTCAGAAAGAGTAAGGGGAGATGGGTTTTATCCCACTTTTTCTTAATCTTTTTACCCTTTCAAAGAAACATTGCTTGATGCTTAGTAGCTGGTCTCTTGAATATGAAATCCGTAGTGAATCACAGAGAAAGATTAAAAAAAAAAATAGAAAAACTATCAGAAAGCATTTCTCCAAGGCTGCTTTTAGATAGGATAGAACTTGCACAGATCAGGAACTTTTTGTATTATAAAAATATGCCTCATAATTTATTATTAATATTATTATTATTTTATTAGATTTATTAGATTTATACCCCGCCTCATTTCCCCAGTCAGGGGAACTCTTGAATATTGATTCAGTATATTTCTTTCAAATTACCATAATCTTACTTCTTTGTTTTCATACACCAAAATGAAGACAGGGCAAGATTCCTGCCCTGCCTTTGTACCAGCAAAGAGGCAGATGTAGATTCAAGATGGCAGCCACAACAAAGGGACTTCCAAGACTGCTGCGGAAATGGCTGCAAAAACAAACAAAAAACTTGATATATCTTTCTCTCCTCGGCTAATTGACTAGCTTGGGGTATCGGGAGAGAGTGTGGAGAGGACTGCTCCAGCTGGTACCCAATCAAAGACTGTGGCATCAGCTTTAAGAACTCTCACAGCCGGAACAACGGAGCCTGCATGTTTGTGGAGAATGCCGAGAACGTGGAGCTGCTTTACCTGATGGCTGGCGCTCGGCGCTCGGCATTATGGAGCTGGAGAGACTGAGGCTTGAGGGCTGCGAGGGCTGTAAGGTGGCAGGTTGCAGCCTGGATGTGAGGCACAGGAATTGGAGATGTATTGAACTCCCCAGCAGGTGGATGGCTTGCAGACCTGGACGCGTGGGGGTGTCTGGGATCTCAGGGCTCCCTTGGAGGGGCATTGACTGACAGCTTTTCGCTAGCCATTGATGCTGGAGGTTTTCACCGGGTCCTCTCATTGCTGAGGAGACTGGAGCAATGTATTGCCAGCAGGAGACTTCGGGGTTCTGGACTGCCCAGACTATTCCATCTGTGTCCTACCCGCATCCTTGGAATTCTCTACAGGTTTCGGACTGCCCTGTTAGGGGCGGGGGATATCAGAAAGACAACATCGTTGCCTAGTCAGCGGGGATCTGGCAGATGATTGAGGAGCTGTGGATGAACAAGTCAGGACTGTTGATCTTATCCTGGCTTGTTTGGAACTTTTATGGATTTTTTTTTTATCATTAGATACCACTTGAATGCTGACCTGAATAAACTTTTTCATGTCAGCTTATTGACCAGCCTTGCAATCATCATGCCAATTTACGACCTGTTTCCCTCCTTTCCCTTCCTCTTCTCCTTTTTTACCATCTGGTTGGAAGTTGTGAAATACAAGGAGAGGATATTTTATATATTTTATTTTATATGTATGGAATTTTTTAGTATTGTTTTTAAATTTATATTGTATTTAATTGTTTCTT
>JANHGC010001840.1:83912-104005 GCA_027560395.1 Boaedon fuliginosus
CAGTGGTCTTCCGGGTGCAATTCAAGGTGCTAGTAACAACTTTTAAAGCCCTTCATGGCTTAGGACTGGGGTACCTTTGAGACTGCCTTCTGCTACCTTATGCCTCCGAGCGCCCAGACAGGTCCCACAGATTTGGCCTAGTACGGGTTCTGTTAGCTAAACAATGTCAGCTGGTAGAACCCCATGCTAAAGCCTTCTCTGTGGCAGCACCAGCCCTTTGCAACCAGCTGCCACCTTGTCAGCTTTCCGTAAAGCCACAAAGACCTGGCTCTGTCGGTCGGCCTGGAATTCAATACATCCCCCTTGGATGTATTGAATGTTGATTTAATATTTTATACTGTACAACATTGTATTTTAAACTGTTGTTAGCTGCCTCAAGTTCCCCCTGGGGTATAATTCTAATAAAATAAATAAACATGTTATCCACACAACAGATCCACATTTGGGGTTATATCTGTGGAAACATTATTGTTTTCAGATTCTACTATAAATCCTGAAAAGCATGATTTCATGGTAGTTCTTTTGATCTGTTTGTATATATGTCCATCAAATTAGATATTTATTTATTTGTTTATCAAACATGTACAAGATAGTATAAACACCTGTAAATACAGGTAAATGGGGACAGTAAGACAAGGACAGTAGGCACGCTGGTTTGCTTATGCATGCCCCTTTTATGGACTTCTTAGGAATGGGGTGAGGTCCATGGTAGACAGTTTGAGTTTGAAGTGATGAAGGTTTGAGGCTGTAACAACAGAGTTGGGTAGAGCATTCCAGGCATTTTCTACTCTATTGCTGAAGTTGTATTTTTTTGTGCAATTGAGTTTGAAGCGGTTTACCTTGAGTTTGTATCAATTGTTTGCCCGTGTATTATTTTGGTTGAAGCTGAAGAAGTAGTTGACAGGTAAGGCATTGTAGCAGACAATTTTGTTGTAGCAGACAATTTTGTGTACTATGCTTAAATCAGACTGCAGGTGGTGCAGTTCCAGATTGTCCAAGCCCAGAATTTCAAGCCTGGTGGCATAAGAGATTCTATTGTGGGTAGAGGATTGAAGTACTCTTCTTGTGAAATACCTCTAGACCTGCTCGATTGTGTTAATGTGTGATATAAAGTGTGGATTCCAGGAGGATGAGCTATACTTGAGAATTGGTCTGTCAAAGGTCTTGTATGCCCTAGTTAGTAATATAACGTTTTTGGAGAAGACGTTTTGCAAAATTAGGTTAACAACTCTTAATTTTTGACAATGCTGTTACAGTGAGCTCTGAGGCTTAGATAGTTTGAGATGGGTACTCCTAGGTCCATGAGAAAGTGAAGGTCATCTATGAGATTGTTTCTGCCAACTTCTATTTGATGTTCTGACTATTTTTGCCAATGTGTAGGACAGAGCATTTATTAGATGAGATTTGGAGTTACCAAATGCATGATGATTCTGACACATAGTTA
This sequence comes from Boaedon fuliginosus, assembly GCA_027560395.1. Lineage (NCBI taxonomy): Eukaryota > Metazoa > Chordata > Lepidosauria > Squamata > Lamprophiidae > Boaedon > Boaedon fuliginosus. Next base: position 85,357 of record JANHGC010001840.1, read on the forward strand.
AGGTCACTTTGTTGGGCAGCAGCATTGTCAATGATGTTAAATAATTTTACATCATCAGCAAAGAGGACACAGCTGCTTTTAATATGATCGTATAGGTCATTGATATAAAGCATTTCTGGAGCAGAAATCCTAAAATGCTGCCTTGGGGGACATTGCTGTTAACTGGTGCCGGATTTGATAGGCCCCTCCCTATTTTGACTATTTGTTGCCTGTTGGACAGGAATGCAGCTGTGCAGGGTTCTGGAGGTGCCGTAAAACTCAGTTTCAACAGTAGTTTGTCTTCTACCAGATATGGGTGATGAGGCAAAGGTTTATAAACTCCATTTTTTAAAAATGTTCTGCTGTTCCTGGTAAGTTGTGTAATACTGCAGCAATTGATTTTTTAAGCCAATTTTAGATCAATGGATGTGAAGAATGACATGATATTGAATGAAATATGGTTTCATTTTTCAGTTATTAGTTCTTTGATTTTCTCTAGACACTGTAGTGGTGATTCAACAGATTGTTCATTTCCTTCTATGCCATATCTGAGTTTCTTGTTGAGTTCTTTGAGTCTTGTTTGAGTCCAGGGTACTGATAACAAATGGGTAGTGTGGTATGCCCAATTCATGTATTTTGGGGCAGCCATAGAACTGTGGAAGATTTTTCTTCCATTTTTCATTATTTTTCATGTACCATTTTTGTTCCTTTGTGATTTGTACTATCAACTCAACCTTAAACTATGTTTATTTCCAACCATAGGATACTTTTTGTCAATTCAGAGTGGGTAGTTCTAAATTGAAGAAAAGATTCTTAAGAAGATTAATTGACATTTCTTAATTGAATGCAGATTTATTCATTATCAGCATAAGAACATTTCCATTCCTACCTCACAATTTGACTTGTTGCCCTCCACATATGTTGAGACTATTTTGTTTATTTATATATTATTGAATATATATCCATCTTTCTCTTTATGTGTGGTTAATATATTTTCCATTGTAGATTTCATCCTCTTCTTTTAATTTAGCATTTGTCATATGTTTTCATATGTGAGATGGTAAAAAAAAGAACCTTACTTTGCATACTACCTTCAAAACCCAAAAGAAAATGATAAAAATAATTTTAATGATCTAAATGCAAAATCTTGAACTCCAATGGAAGCTTAAAACCAGCAAGATAATTATTTCTCAGAGCTCAGTGCCAGCTGGGAAATGAATTGCTCTGAACAACTAAGCTTTTTAAGATTAATTGAAATTAAATCAGAGAATAAAGATAATCTAGAAGTGTTCTCCTTGCTAGCCCCACGGAAATGGGAGCCCTAGAATTCTTCTGAATTGAACATGTTTGGATGATAGCCTATACATGCTGTTCTCTCTAGGAGACAGAACATCTGTGGAATCACCATGCTGAGTTGAGCTTTGGAGCTTTAAGGCAATATGATTCCCTCTGTGAACACAAATGTTGCAGTAGTAGTTGGTTCTATAAACAGTGTGCCTGTTTTATCCTGACACGGAACATTCCCATACCTCTTATTCAGGTACTGATCTCTAATGGAATGTTTATAGAAAGGCCATCCATAAAAGTCTATAATCAGTCAGTATTATATTCATCATAGAAGTATATGCATCTTTTTTTTCCCTGAAGATATATTTTTAAAATGCCTGGATGACCTAGCTTTTTTATTTTCTTATCACTTATCTTAAAAAGTCATTATAGATGCCTTATAGTCAAGAAATAACTTTAAAAAAAAATAGATGATCCAAATTTGGCAAGATCTCAAAATCTTGTGAGATTTGTGGCAAAATCCTCAAAACCTCATATACCCATAAAATATCTGTTTTGCAGATGCCATATGAGTGTTTGATAGGTGCTTTATCATTACATTAAAATTAAAAATAAAAGATCAGAGCATCAGCTTATAGAAGAGACCAGAGTATGTGTAAACATTTTGAGTCATCATAAATCAATCTACATAAAAAGGTAGTACAAAATTAGCACTTCTGGTTTTTGCCTCTATCTTGACAGATGCTAACACATTATTTTCTTTCATTTTCCTCATTCTACGGGAGAAAATGTTCTTCAGATTTCTTCAAATATGACTTCCTGCTATGCAAATTCATTGTATAGCTTATGCAAACTTACATACTGAGTTGGCAAATATTTGGACACTCAACAAACATTGTCATAAAGTGAACTGATTTTTTATCAGGGCACAGGCGAACATAGAAGAGCTGAAATGGTAATCTTGCTTTATTAAAAGAAAAGTTACTGCTATTAGGAATGAATGGGAAAAGAAATGCAGAAGAGCTCAAACTGCAAGTACTGTATGATGAATAAGCTGTGTTCACATCCATCAAATGTCTATGACCCCGAGTTTTCTTCTCTTACATTCTTTTCCTAATTTAATTTTCTCAATTTAATTTTTAATCAAATTATAGTTTCTTTTTGGTGTTGTCAAACATTAAAATGTTCACCCACATTATGCAGTTGTAACCCTTGCATCAATTATGTAAATTACACTGATTTTCTTATGCATCTTATGTGACGGAAGAGAGGAAGGAATCTGAAACTGGAAGAAAAGGACTTCCTTAAGGCTATCTAATGAGTACACAGAGGCTAGATTTCCATTGGGGACATCCTGAGTTTGCAGTTCAATTTCTAGAACTTCTGTACAGCAATCTTTTCTTGTTCTCATATTTTTATAGCAACTTCACAGTTGTTACAAAACTGTTAGGGCTTTCCCTCACAGTTGAATTAAACTGCTCCTCCCTCACCTTTTATGACTTGTGGACTTCAACTCCCAGAATTCCTAGGAGTCCACAACTCAAAAAAGGGCCTTGTTGCCCATCCCTGCTTTAAATCAATGCTTTGCATCCCCAACTACTTTAAGATAAATGGTGTTAAACTTTCAGGATTCCATACCATTCTGTATTATGGTGCCCTTGACCGGGGAAGAGATGCGGGGTATAAATCTAATAAATAAATAAATAAATAAAATTAGGGTATGTGAACTGTTTGCAATTATTCATACAAATCATATTGGACTAGTGAAAAATTTAATATTCAACTCAAAACATACCCTCCAATCACGCTTCTGACAACAACCCATTCATGTCTGATCTCTCCAGTTATTAGGTTTTGTGTGCTATGCTTAAAACCTGCTGCCTCGTATGATTTTTTCTTCTTCTTCTAAGCATTATTATTTAGAGGTATATCATAAAATCCCTTACTGTTGTCCTAACTATATTTCTTCCACCCAATAAAATATTATTGGCTTCCCCTTAGATGTCACGACAAAGATGGTGATAATGAATGAAAGTAATTTTTCTTTGTTTAAATCCCTGTTCTAACCTCAACAACTTTTCTAATTTATAGCAAGGTCCAGAAGGGGAATAGAAGGGACATGGTCCTCTGTCTACTACTATCATCCCTTATTGGCTCAAAAAATGTTTGTGCCCAGAGCTATCACTTTGCTAAAATGTAAGGATGCTGTCTTTTTTTTTCTTTTCCTTTGTTTTAAACTATAATATCATTAAACTTACTGGGAAAAAGAACTGTTTAATTCATTTTTGTAATATTCTTAAAACAATAAGAGTTGATTAGGAATTTGAATTGCAATTTTTTTCATAACTCCTATTATACAAAATTAATGCTGGAGCTCTGGGGCATTTTGCATAGGTTTCTCAGACAACAAGAAAGTTCTCCAATGGAAGTGATCCTGCCGCTATTTGATGAATACAGCAGGAAAAGCTTAATATACAATTTATTTTCCCATAAGTACATAAGAAATATGAGGATTATATGGAACTCTTTAGCATAAGATTTAGCTATGTTAAAAAATACCTGCCATACTTTATTTATCTGGGCAATTAGATGCAGTGAACTGAGCTTACTTTTATGTAAATAGAAATAAGATTTCACTGTAGGAGCTGATCTTAGGATGAACGGTTTACTTTATCTGCTCTCCAAATGTATACTTTCCTATTAAGTACCAAGCATACACATTTTTTTCTTAGAAATAGAGTGTTCTTTGTGTTAATACTGGGAAAATGGGCCAAATGCAACTCCTGGGATCGTTGCAGGAAAAAGCTCATCTTTATATATTAGAAAGACAGATGTCTGACAGAAAATCAGACGTCTGACAAAAAGACAGACACGTCTAATCATTCAAATTTGTAGGGGAGGCTTTTTGAAAAAAAAATCCCGTTCATACCTGTAGATCTTAACAATCATAGAGATTTGTAACAAAGGAGGCAATCCCTTCAGTACTCAGGTCCTAAGTAAATGAGAACCATTGGAGATCTTTCAGTGCATGAAGCGTACGATCTGTATATTGACTACTGCTTGACAACTTTGTTGCTGCATTTTGCATGAATCACAACTTCCAAATGCTTTTAAGGGTCCCATGTGGACTCATGGCAATCATGTTGATGCAGAATTTACAGATGCTGCAAAAACACACAGTTTAACTTTTCTAGGCTAGAACAGCTAGATCAAGAGATGAACACTGAATGCTGTTCCATGCCATTGAATAATCTTTGAAGAAATGGGGAAATACGTTTGTGTTTGATAGTTCAGATGGGCAAAGAAGAAGAAATGTGTTATTGTAGATTATTCAAGAAACTTTTAATAGAAGGTTATATATTTTCCATATTAACCAATTAAAGATTTCCTGCTTTTGACAGAAATCACAAATGACCACTAGATGTCACCAAATGGGAAATTTCACAGGTATGGGAAATTTCTAGTCTTTGCTACCATCTCAAGACTTTGATTTTTTATTTTTGCAGCGCCAATCAGGTAGATTGGTCTTACGTTATCAAAATCTATTTTACCTTTTTATTGATTGTATTATTATATCACCAGATTCCAAATGATTCCCTGCAAGTTATGTCCTGCAGAACATACAAAAAGAGAAAACCAAGATAACATAGAATTAAGCAACTAAATAGAATGGTGATAGTTCTCACTCTCCAAATATCCAAATATTACATTACCATTTTTTTCTTTTTAAAAATTGTTTTTAAAAGCAAGTTCCATATTAACTCCCAACCATTTCCTTCTGAGAGATGAGATGAAAGAGTGCCAATAGCATTCAGTTACAGAAAGAAAATCAGTTGGATAATCATAAAAAGCAAGCAAGGTAAGCTGCCTACTCTTACCCCACATTCCCTCAGAAACACCACCATTTTTAGTGACAGTATAGGAGGTGACCAGGCTGGGCTCAAGGGAGGGGACAAGTGCATCATCAATCTTGAGTCCCTTCATGCCCACAAGAAATCTAAGTCCAACCCATCTTGACTTTTATCTATCACCAATTTGCTTTGACTGTTGGTAGTTCAGATTCTTGTTCAGAGTGTTAGCATGCAACAAACATGTATTCATTTGAACTGCCTTGACTCCTGATTTCCTGTGTTTGACAGACAGCTTTGTCCCAGGCTTAATTGCAGTGGAGCAACATGCATGAGAAAAATCCCCAAAATTGCTGTCTAGTGCTGCAGTATCTATTTGTTGTGAAATAGTAGTAAAAGTCTACTACTCAGTGTCCATATATCTGCTAGATGGAAGCACAGAGCTACAGTTGCTGTTATGGTTATTTTGCTCGGGCCCCAGCAGAAAGGTATTATGCTCACATAAAGTATACCCAACTCCTCAGTTCTTACTAAATTTCTTTATAAGCCCTATACCACATGCTGGGTTCCTGTTCATTAGGGCTTTTCTAGTATAATATAATAATACTAATTTATCACTATGTCTTTCAATTTCTGCCTGCTATCTTTTGAGTTTGGATAATAATCTTACAGAAACCTGATATGGATTACATATTCATTATAAGATTTCTTTATGAAATCACAGGATTTCTGCTTTAAAATGTATATTGTGAAATGCTTTTTAAAAAAATCTTCCAAATTATATTTCTGACTAAACTGATATAACATGCAGAAAATCAGTGTAGTTGCATGTCTTGCATATTTTGAAGCAAACATAAGAAAATATGAAATATACTGCCACATCAATCCGAAAGTTTAATTCGGTTTAGGACATTGATATTCAGTGCATTTATGATATTCAAGCACTTTCTCTGAGTGTGCTTTTTTTTAGTTCAGAGATTGCAGAGATAACTGTGATGATGGTTTGCTGGAAAAATATGAGACAACTCAGTCCTGAAAAACCAGAAGGCATGACAAAATTGTCAAAACAATCCTGCCTTGATAATCTTTGGTATGAGAGGGGGCAGAGGGGAAACTCGGGAAAGCTTTCAACATTCTTTTATTATACCCTAAATTAATTGTTCCTCTAATCCTTCTGCTACCTATTTCCTGACCTGGCTTACTTTTGTAGCCCTTCAAGGTAAGACCAGACTTGTAAACCAAAGTCATGCAGGCCAATATTACTTTTCTTATTAGGTAACAGTAATGGAATCTTGAAAGTTTTTATGCACTTTCTCCCCCTCTCCCCCTCTTTATCTTCATGGAAACTAGGGAAGGTCTTGTTGGAGACTTGCTTTGCACTCAGGTTTCTTTTACCTGACCATTGTCTTGGTTGCAGCTATTCTTTCTATGCATAATAGCAATAACATTAGCATTTAGACTTACATACTCCTCTAAGTGGTTTAACAGTCAGCATACTGCCCCCAACAATCTGGGTCCTCATTTTACTGACCTCAGGAGCATGGAAGGCTGAGTCAACCTTGAGCCAGTAAGAACTGCTGAACTGCTGGAAGCCAGCAATCATCAGAAGTAGCCTGCAGTAGTGCATGCTAACCAATGTGCCACCAAATCTCTTAAGATTATTATGACACTTGAAACTAATAAAGCTTAATACCTCCAGTTTTAGTGATCTTCAGAAATGCTGAGACTGTAATTCCCAGAATTCCTGGCTTGCAAAGATGCATTGATAATGATATGTTTATATGATTTGTTTATTCAAAATGTCTTCATTTGTTTTGAGAAGATATAAAATATCTTAAATCATTATAAGGAAGAGTTTGATCTTGGTAAATGTCTGAAAGGTATTTCACAACCACTGATACATTGTTGACACAAGCATTATTTAAAATAGATTATTGCCATTTGTTATTGCTATAATCTATATCTATAAAAGAGAACAGTGTGTGTGTGTGTGTGTGTGTGTGTGTGTGTGTGTGTATGTCCTCAGTAGGCTCTTCAATGCCAGTACCAATCTGGCCCAAACTTCACACGAAGGTCACTTACCCTCTTGGTACCAACACTGGTGGGGTCACATGCCCTGTTGGGGGGGGTTGCATTCCCCAAAAGGCTGACGAATTGGTGACCCCCAGGAATAAATCTCCAAACGACACTGTGCATGCACCTTGCATGGCACATGCAGCACAGAGCAACATCTTAGCATGGAATAACGGCAGCGATGCTTAGCCCACTACCTGTCTACATTGCCGAGCCGGCCCTGGCTTTCCCTGAGTGCTGCAAACATCCTCGGCTGCTTCCCTCCCCAGCTGGGGAGCAGTACAGACTGCCACCCCCTGGGGATGACAGCAGCAGCAGCAGCACCATAGCAGGAGCAGCAAACAAATGACTGCACGTGTCCTGCTGCTGACTCCAGCTCGCCGGCCAAAGGTTCCAGCTGAAAATACATTGCACCTCCACCACCCCCTCACATGCCCATTGCCATGACACATTTGTGGAGAGAAGAAATATGCTGTGTGTGATCCCACTCCTGCTGAGTGAATGGGGCGCAATCCAATGCCAGCGGCAACCCCTGTTTGGGAAGCCAAAGGAGGCAATTAGGGGTGGTTCACAGGGAGAAGAACATGATGAAGACCAGGATCAGGAGGAGGTGGATAGAAAAAGAAGAGGAAGAAGAGGGGGAGGGTGGGAGGGGGAGCATGAAGAACACAATGAAGAGGAGGAAGGAAGAAGGGAAGGGGAAGGAAGGGAATAAGATGATGAAGAGGAGGAAGAGGAGGAGGAAAGAAAGAGGAGGAGGAGAAAGAAGAGGATGAAGGCATAAATACCTAAGCAAAAATACCTGGGCAATGCCAGGTCGTCAGCTAGTCTATATATATAAAGCAGAGTGTGGGTGTGGATGTGCATTTTTGTATGTATGTGTCCTATATGCTCCTCCACACCTGCAGCAATCCTCACCAAACTTGCCACACACATACCTTGGCCTCCGGATACGAACACTGTAGAGGTCAGACATGCCATTGAGAGGTCTGTGCTCCCTAAACAGGCTGGCAAAGTGCCAACCTCCACCAACACTGACTGCCAAGTGAGTACTGAACATGTGCAGGGGGCTCTGAGCACCACTACTGCACTTGTACAGGGGGTTCTGTGCTGCAAGCTAGTACTGTGCACAGTGACAATGGAAGCCAGCCCAATATTGCACTGGCCAGCAGCGAGAATCTGTCTGGTCACTGACCAGCCATGGGAGGTGGCAGGTGGCCACCCATGGCAGTAGGCAGCCCATGAAATAGGCCAGGCAGATTGGGACACAAGCAAGGATGGCCAGTGGCAGGGAGATAACTGGAGCACTAATATAGCTGGTGTGTGAGGGAGAAGCCAGGAAGGCAGGTCTCTTCCTCCATCCCACTCCTTTGGCAGTAATAGTTATAGCAGTGGCAGGAGGCACCAGCAGCAGGAGAGGCAGACATGGGAGGCAGACATGGGAGGGTCAGAAATGTTGCATTTGGAGGAGCCAATGTCTTTTGCTGCTAAGCTCTCTCCCCTCCATCCTGGCCGAGTTTGTGAGGAAAGGCCTGAATTGCTGGGAGACCTCAGGGCACAATTGCGGGAGCTGTGCACACATGCTTGGAGGAACAGGATGAGGGCACACAATCCCTTCCTCTCCCCAAGCCTTTCCTATGCATCTTTCCATCTCAGTGTACTGTGTATGTGCAGTAACATGCAGCTGCAGAGACTAAGCAGGGATGGAAGCACCAGAATGGGGGAGGCAGTGGTGAAAGTGCTGATGGGGCAGTAGGCAGAATGGCAAGAACAGCTAGCTACTGTGAATGGCAGACTGCCCACCTAGGTGAGTCTCCTGTTGCCGTCATGAAGATAAATACCCAGACAACGCTGGGTAATCAGCTAGTTTACTAATGATAGAAGACAAGTTGAATCTTTGGAATCCTATTGTGTGTAACAACTCTGCAGTAGGATTAGCAAGTTATTTTAAACTCAGGTAGCTGCCACCAAATGCTTTGTAGACTAAACTTCTGTTCATCATACATTCTGACCTCTAGCACTAGGGACCTCCCTTTCTTATCCACGGCAGTCACAACAAATTGTTTCACTGTCAGGAGTGAACTATGAAGGGAAAGGAAGTTAGAAAAGTGAGAACTTCAGTTTCTTTATATAAACATACGCACAGACATTTCTCTAGCTGAGTCTCCTAGGGAACAAGCTATGAATAGAAGGCAAACTTTTTCCTTACAAGCTGGAAGCAATTCAGTAGATAGTGTACGCATAGTTCAAGAGCAAATTGTTGGATGTTGTGTGCAGAAGCTCAGTCAGATTTTTAAAAGCGTGTGTAATCATCAAGTGTTTGTGCCATTTGAAACATTATTGTTCAGGAAACCAGGAAGGATATAGAAAGAAATGCATTTTCTACTTTAAAGAGTATTGTAGAAAATGCAAACTGACATTTGGTCTTTGACTTTTTGAAGAATGTTCTCATTTTGGGAAGTTCAGATTAAAATGATTTGCTCTGGAGAACCTATTATTTTGAATTCCCCCCCTAAAATATGCTTTTTCCAAAAACAAAACTGTAGTCCTTTTGGTTAAGAAAGGTTGACATACAAATATATATTTTTTTAAAAAAGGCAATCTAAAAGATACAGTAACCGTTGTGAACACAACTATTTGAAAAATAAAGACTAGACTAGACAAAAAATAATTAGAGAGTACTTTCTAGTTTTTTTAATTCTTTACTTGTAAACTTTATTTATTAAATATACTTATATTTTATTGTATGCTGGAGTTTTTTAAGTATATAACCACAGGTGGGTTTCTACCAGTTCTCACCAGTTCTCTAGAACTGGTTGTTGACTTTCTAAGCAGTTTGGAGAACCAGTTGTTAGAAGAAATTTCCTCCCCCCACCACCACTTCAAAGGGATAATCCTGTAAGGAAACCTAATCTTTATTGTCTTGTTTACAGCAACTGCCTCTCACATTCTTTTCAGTGTGCCCAGACATACTGTCTTCTTCTCCCGGCAGTTTCTTTCCCCCCATGGTTTCTTTTTCCTCTTCACTGCACTTAAAGTGGAAAGGTTGTTTAAAGCTTTTTACATTGCTCTGTGGGGAGGAAATACCTTCCCCCCCATTGGAGTTCTTCCAGTTAGGTTGCAACAATCAGCATTTTGAAGAAATAATTGAATAATGAAGCAGCTGCCAGAAAGCAGCTTTTAATGACAAGGAACCAAGCAAGACTTCTTGTCTAGCTAGAAAGATTAACATTCAAACATGAGTTTACATACCCTTTCTGAGTTTTGGTCTAAAACTGGTGTTTGGTGAAATTTAATTCTGTGCTTGGTGATGTTTAATCCTGTGTTTATTGATGGGATAATTTTCTCTATTCAGCTTTGTTTGGAAGGGAAAAGGTTAATCTCTGTTCCTGAAAAGAAACTGGGTTGAGATATCTGGCTAGTTCCTGGGTCTATTTGTTCCGGTAATGAGCAAGAGTTGGTTGCTGATAGTAACTGTTTTAATTTCTTAAAGTGCTCTGGCACCTGCCTGATTTGTAACTCTATCTTGCAGGTTTTTTTAATCTAATGATTGGTATTTAGGGCAGCTTTTTGCAAGCAAAGCAGCTTTTTTATTTTTTCTCAGGTAATCCTTGATTTACAACAGTTCATTTAGTGACCATTCAAAGTTACAAAGACATTGAAAAAAGTAACTTATCACCATTTTTCACACTTACGACCATTGCAGTATTCCCATGGTCATGAGAGGCCAGGTGAGGAGAAGCACCCCTTGACGTGAGTGATGTTGAGTTGGCCACACCTACCCAGTCACATTACCACCTAGACACATCCACTAAGCCACACGCACTAAGCCACGCACACAGAACCGCTTGTTAAAAAATTTGAAACCCACCCTGGTATATAATCAACCAGCCAGTTAATCAGTAAGAAAAAAAATTGAGTGATTGGAATAAAATTTCCAGGATTTTTAAAAATATGAGCAGTCTAATATTGGTAGGGAAATGTATTTTAGCTTCAGTCATAACCTAATATAAGAAGCAGAAATTAAATGTAGTAGTGAATGGTTATTAAAGGAAAAATACTGGAATTCAGTCCTGGGTTAACCATTGGACAAAAGGAAAAACTTTATAAAATAAAAAGTCCCTAAGTCTAACATTTTTCAAACTTGGCAACATTAAGATATGTGAACTCCCAGAAAGCTGGCATGGGAATTCTGGGAGTTGAAGTCCAGACCTCTTAAAATTGCCAGATTTGAAAAGCACTGTACTAACTGAAAAAAAACCCAAACCATATTGCCAAAAGCATGCACAATATTTTATGGTAAAATAATTAATAATGTTTCCCTACTATCTTGCATATTTGAAAAATTAAATCATACTTTAAAGCAAAATATTAATACTAGCTAGAATTTGTTAGTGGCATTATTTGTCCTATCGAGAGCAAGTGGAAACAAAATTCCTATTTTAAGGAATAGATATTTTACAAGGAGTCCATAGCTAGATCAAATTGTTAGCTTCCAAATACTAACTAAAAGGGATTGTTAGCTCTTGTAGAACCCAAGTATACAGAAAATAAAAACAAAACATGCTGAGTTATTATTTTATTCAATCATTCTAGTCTGCTTTCATCTCTCAGAGTTTAGTTAAGGAAATCAAAATATGACTCATCATTTATTGGCAGTTTCTTACATAAATACTGGCAGATATAAGTTTAAAGTATAAATAATGCCTTAAATCAAATAAAACAAACAAAAGGACACAAGCTCAGTATTATAAAATCACTGCATGAGTAAGTTGAATTGGTAGTTGGAATGATGTTCGGAAATGGTACCTCAACACTGAATAGTGAGGGGCTCTGTCTCAAACACCCCCAGTCCAAAGCATTGTGCTTAATTTGCCAGGTACTTCACTTTGGTGGAAACATCTTCTATAATGTGCTAACAACTGGAGCCAAAAGGCCACTGAATCTGTCAAATCAATAGAGTACAGCAGCTGCAATGTGACAGCTGGAAACATGGCATTATCTTGCTTAGTGGAGGGATGTTGAAAGAGTGCTTTGTCAAAGCATCAGTTGAAAGGAAGTAGAAATCAGTGAAACTTGTTTCTAATTAAATATGAATAAGGATATACTTCAGTAATGGCATCGTGCACACTTATTCCTTGAATTTGAATAAAAAATGTAAAAGGGCACCAAAAAATATTTGAAATAATCCAGGCATAATGGTAGTTCTTTTTCAGAAAGCATTTCAGATACCAGTGAATGCAATTATGATGAACAGGGTAGCAAATATTTGATTAAAAGGAACATGAAGATCGTTGAAACAACTTTGGGGAATAAAAGAGACATACATTTATTGTCTTGCAAATTAATCCTATGGAAACACCCTTGAATCTTGTTATCTGAATATAGTTCAGGGATAGCCTTTAAAGAAAACATGCTGTGTTTTATATCAAATAGTCAAAACAATTGTTAATAAAAATGTGTAACATGTCAAAGCTGAAATGATTTTTAGTGACAAGGCTTTAGATGGACACAAATGTACAACTCTGGCTTTTGTGGGTCATAATTCCCTTTTAGTGAGTATACAACATTTAATAATACTGTCAAATCATGGTCATCGCTAGCATCAACTTCTGAGGTCAAGAGAACAATACAATGAGATGATATTGGCGTGGAACCATTTTTTCAAGTTCAATCCTCAGTGGACAAGAAGAGACTTGTGAAATTGGTAGAAGTGGCATGCAGCCACCTTGTTTGCCAACTGATTACAAAACAATCTATATCTATTTCCATTCCATTCTTTCACAGAACTAGATGTCAGGCCAAGAATAACTCAAGGCCAAATGTTGCACAATAGATTTCATTGGGTGTTATACCTGCTCCTACAAAATCTCCTTCAGGGACCGAAGTCTATTTATTTTAGTCATGTTGGTATCATAAGACCTGCTTGACATTTAAAGAAAACATAATGATAAGCTTCATGAATTGATGGCGCATAATGTAGACTGCATTTTTATCTTCCCATCTTAGCCTTTTTCTTTGGCATGACATCTTCCTTGTGTTCCAACATAGATTAGATTAATTCATTGATTTAGCATTTTTTCAAATGTTACAGCTGCCTCATATCTGCATTTATATCCACTGCACTTTTGTTCCTAACTATTATGATATTAAAATGGTGAAACATTCATTATAACATCAATATGCAAGCTCTGCCCTTTCATGCATACAACATTGTATACACATATGCAAAGGGCAGAGTTTGCAGTGTTGTCACTCGTTCCCTCTGGACTCACATGCAGGTACAAATTGCAAATTCTGCAAATCTCATTCTCACATATTTGATCTGAATTCATGGTATAAGCAACCAGATGCAGCTTCCAGTACTCTATCCTCATTCCATAGCAGAATTCATTCCCTTTGATTATAAACCACCAATGACCTCATGGTCTACAATAGACAATAAAATTTTCAATGGTATGACACATGTTACACTGCCTTTTCCAGTCAATTAAAGCCCTGCGTAGAGTCCTGTTATCTAAACTGTATCTTCCTTTCCTTCCACCTTCCTCTACTCTCTTTAGCTTTCTGCTGCCAATTTCACCATTAAAGATACAGACATCCCAAATTGTTGCAGAGTCACAACAGCAGTGCTTACTACCTTTAAGGCAGGTTAGCCTCTCTGCCAATAGGTTCAAAGAAACATAGCTTGCAGCAATTAAACTGAACAAAACTTCTCGAGTTAAACCCATATACATATACAATAAAAGAATTGAGAAATCCTTTTGGAATCCTCTGACAAACACCCTCACAAGTACAGAAAAGAATTCCTCTTAATATAAAAAAGAAACATGCAATTGTTGCCTGCTTGACAGCTCTGTAGTCAGACAGTCCAAGTTCTTTCTGTTCATCAAAGTGTAGCACTGTAGATCTTCTTTGGCAATCAGCACTAATACCAAGCAACAAAACAACAGCCACCACAATTTTATAAATAGCAGCTTTTGAAGGATGCCTCCGAGACAATAAAAGCTCTCCAATTCAGTTTTCAACAACTCCTGCCTCAAGTTTACTCTTATATTATAACTCTTCCCTTTCTGGTTGAGACAGGCACGTTGTGTGGGTGAGAGACACACACACAGTAGAAGTGGATTGGGAAATTGCCCTTTCTCTAAATAAAATATGTCAACTTACTAGGAGCATAGCAAAATTCTGATTATTTTTGAAGATGACACCCCAGCCACAACCTTTCATTATACTAAAAATATTTTTTCCAATACTTGGAATCCATTAGTAAGAAAGCTGTGCTGTTATTAAGAGCAAAGAACATGGCAGGTTATCAATGTGTAGCATTAGGCTCAGCTTTTTGAATGGTCTGTCAATGTGCACAGGCATTTAAACATTTCTCATGGAGGCTTCATTTTGCCATGTATCTCCCAGAAAGGAATTAGGGACAGGTATGAATTTTAGTATCTTCAGTTAGGCTTTGTGCTCATTCTTTTTCTTTCCTAGCAGGGAAGTAGCATTGCCCAGGAGAAGGAAAATATATGTCTGGATTTTTTTTGGTCAGGGTATAAGAAATAACTTTCGGTAGGTACTGTCCTAGTTAATGTTTTTTAAAATGCAAGAATGTATCCATGCAGGTCTATAACAAATAGCATCAGGCATAGGGATGACATGATGGGAACTCCAGTTTTACATATTTGTGTCTCAATATCTGAAGTACACATGTATGATTTTTTCCATCATATCATAACATACATGTTCCCACTTGCCCTTCCACAGATACCTATAAATAAATAATAAGATTCTGCTTAGCATATTTTTAAATGTATGCAAAATATCAAGATGGGTATATGAAATGTTTGATTCAGAGCTTGATTTATGTAGAATGTTTGTGGGTATTTTTTGGCTTCATCTAATAAAAATTCTCTATGTATAAAAGCTTGCTGAATTGTGTAACTGGGAACATCCTCTCTCTTTCTGTGTACAGTATATGCATGTACACATATATACACTGTATATATACACACATACAATCACAGTATCATGTAAAGGTTGTTGGATGTAGCTCAACCTGCATGATCTATAATGATATATAAACAAAATCAAATAACTTAAAAAGAAGCTTGAATTTTAATTCTTTTCATAATTTTTGAAACAGATTTTTTCCTCAAAGAGGATGTCCAGTGCAGTTAACTTTACATAAAAAGGGCAGTTTACAAGACAGCCATGCCTATATCTTTTATACGGAGATCCATGATCCTCTGCTGCCACATGGGGTAACCATCATAACAAATCAAACTGAAAGGAATGAGCTGAGAGACTGCTCTTTAACAGCCTGTAAAAATCCGCATGTCCTTTGAATGGAGTGCCTTGAGAAAACTCCTAGAAATGTCCCAGACATGGTCACAGCATGTGCCTGGTGATCTCTGTAATGGGAAATGACACATTTACATTGAATGCTTTATATGTACTGGCCTAAAGCACAAAGGTGACAAAAAATATATGTGCAAGAAGCTTTTTAGCAGTGAGAGGCATTGAGGAGGAACATTGCTTCACTGTTAATAACATAGTCACTGTCCTCCTAAGGGACAGAGGGGAAAAGGTATAGTTGTTGCCATGCTAGGCTTTTTCTGTCTCCTGACAATGTCATTCAGGGATGGGTTTGCTGAAGTCCATGTGAGGTATCAGAATTCTATTCCAATTTATGATATACATTGTGGACCTAGTTTGGCTGGCAGTGATCTTATAGGTAAGAAATGTAAAATATTCTGTTTTAACAACTTTTGGATTAAATCACATCAGCTGTCTGAATATTAAAACAAAAGTTCAATTTTAAGATATTCTTATAGTCAACATTGAAATTATAATGTGACTTGGCACAATTTAGGAGCCATGGTGAAGCAGTGGTTAGAATTCAATATTGCAGGCTAACTCTGCCCACAGCCTGGAGTTTGATCCCGATTGGCTCAAGGTTGACTCAGTCTTCCATCCTTCTGAGGTTGGTAAAATGAGGACCCAGATTGTTGGGGACAATATGCTGACACTGTAAACCGCTTAGAGGAGTATGTAAGTCTAAATGCTATTGCTATTAGGAAAACCAAGAGGGAATAATGGGATGGAGACAGTTTAATAGACTAATGGGAGGAATATTAAGATTGGAAATGGAAGATCCTTAGCAGGCTTCCTACTGATACTTTTCAATGCAGAAAGCATGCACCTTTATCAGTTAAGTCTTAGAGCAGGGGTTCAAACTGGTGGCCCATGGACCAGGTGTGTCATGTCAGACCATGCCCACCCCAGCTTCACAAAGACAAAAAAAATGTCACAATACATCATGTGACACAATTAAGTTTGACACCTGTGTCTTAGAGGAATGGGTTGGACTGAAATGGTATAGTTATCTAGCTGTTATTACCAAACTGCAGCTGGTGAAATCTGGTCTCATACTGTTTATCCCCTTGTTGGCTCTGGCTTAGAGGCACTATGCTCCAAATCCCAAATGCAGGAAAAATAACAGAAGGAGATACTTGAAGAATAATTTCCATGATTGAGATAAGACTTCAGCCCATGTCTCCTGGGGTAGTCCAGCACCTTGATAATCACACCCAAGTGACTTTCTTAAGTATCCCGTTAAACAGATGACAATAACTGAATAATCCAAAAGAAAGAAATCTCTCCCTGGGAAGGTAATTGTCTGAACTATATGAATATTCCTCCTGCATCACTAGACTGTGAAACAACAGACTTTGGGTTGTGAAATGGCTTCAAGGGAGGCCAGCTGAGATGCATATGGCCATGCAGTATGTTGTTACATGATATTCAGAATTTCCAGCCTAGTGAGAACTTCCAAATGCCTTTCAGAGCTAATGGTCTGTGTGTAATAATTCCTGGCCTAGAATCTAGACTAGCAGCTGGTGCCACTAATTGGTAGCCCTAAGGATGTCTGTGCTTGTGTGTCTAGCTGCTAGATGATCAATTCTGGAATAACCAAATGAAAATTAGTATCACAATAATGTGAATTCTATTGTTTACTGTAATCTTTAATCAAGACAAAAAGTTAACAGAATGCAGGGACTAACAAAAAGTTGATATTATTGAAGCCTTGTAACAATGATTATTTGCTCATTTCCTTTCCCACCTGGCATCTTCTAGAAAACCAAAACATAATTTTCCCTGATTCTTAATTTGTTTTGGGAAGTATATGTTGGATTATTCATGAGATCAACATCATATCAGGTTACAAAAACTGTGAAAGAAATAAGCTGGACAAGATGAAAATGAATGACTAAATAAAAATGAGTAACACACTCTTACAGAGGAACAATAATATTTGATCTTTCCTTCATTTTTAATCCACTGCAATATAATTTGAGATTTTTTTTTTTAGAAAAAAAAACATATGCAGAATTCATTGTGTGGGTTTATTAAAGAGTGAAACCTCTGAAACTACATATTGTATTGTTTGAGGGTGGCTCTTTAATATTAATATACAAGCACTGGTGAAATGAGCCAAATGAAGAAATATTATGAGAGTTACCTGCTGATTTTAGAATGGTTTCTTTTCTTCAAAGGTGATAAGGTGATAATATTTCCATTAGGGTGAACTACTTTGGCTTTATGATGGGAGCAATGGATGGAGATTGTTCCAGATCCCAAAAATGGAAAGAAACCTATCTAAAATGTATATTGGCATTTTTAAGGTGACCTGATGCAAAAGTAGTTTTAGTAAAAACAAGAAATTTAATCAATTAAAATATTTTAAACTTATTTCAGTATTTTGTATTTTCATACATGTTCATACTTCTTGGTTCACTAATTTCAGTAGACAAAACACAATATATCTACAAATAAATCTTCTGTATCTTCCAAGATTTTCAGAGTAATATAAAAATTTTCCTGTTGGTTTTCTTAGAGATTCTTGCTCCATCTCATGTTTTCACATAAGGAAAAGGTAAAGGTAAAGGTGCTAGTTACTACCTATAATGGCCTTGTGCCATGAAAGCCATTATAGGTAGTAACTAGCACCTTGAATTGAACCTAGAACTCAGTACAAGCCAATGAGCTTCCAAAGTAGAAGGATTACATGCATATCAAGATATACCCATAACTACCTACATGTACACTATGCAATGTAATGACTGCTCCCATTCAAGGGATACTACAACTCACATGAAACTCTGATAACTCCTCTGGATTCCTTCAATTAAACAGCATATATTATGGACCCAAAACACATGCCTTCTGTCAATGGTTGGAGAGATCTTTGAGCCAGCTAATGACAACATAAGAAGCAGGAGTCCAAACAGGTAAGTTTATTCATGGTTTAAAAGGTAAGGGTAGGTAGATTAGTTCCACTCAGAGAACTAGCCCCCTCGAGTTCCCCCTGACCGGAGAAGTGAGGCAGGGTATAAATCCAATTAATTAGATAGATAGATAGATAGATAGATAGATAGATAGATAGATAGATAGATAAAAACTAC
>JANHGC010001840.1:104105-115684 GCA_027560395.1 Boaedon fuliginosus
TTTACTATAGGAATAAATAGGAGATAGAAAGAAAGGAAAAAATGGAAAAAACACTGTCAAAATGAGAAAGAAAGGAATTAGAAATTTAAATCACTCTTTTTTAATGTTATGTGTATAGATTGAATGTTATAGTTGTAGATTAGCTGTGTAGCTGTTTGTTAGTTTAAATGTTGTCGTAACTGTTGTTTATGTAATGTAATGGTTTTAAATTTTGTAAAATAAAAGCTTTTTTCAAAAAAAAAAAAACAGCTGGGTCTAGGGAAGGCTTTTTAAGAAGGGGCCTTACCACCGCCTCCTTCAAGGCTGGCAGGAAGGACCCCTCCTTTAAGTAAGCATTTATAACTACTTGGAGCCAGCTGCTTGTGACCTCACAGCTAGCCAAAACCAGCCAGGAAGGGCATGGGTCCAATAAACAGGTGGTGGCATTCATTGCACCCACAACCTTGTCCACATCATCAGGGGCCACAGGAACAAACTCATCCCAGATAGCAGGACTAAGACTCTCCCCAGTCACTTCAATAGATTCTGTCCAGGTAGAGTCCACATCCGACCAAATCTGAGTGATTTTGTCCAACAGAAACTGAGCAAACTCCTCAGCTCTACCCTGAAAGGATTACTCAATCTCTCCTGGTTTCAGGAGGGAGCAAGTCACCCTAAACAGAGCAGCTGGACAACAGTCTGCGGACACAATAAAAGTGGAAAAGTAAGAACACTTTGCTGCTTTTGTCACCACTAAATAAGTTTCAATAAGGACTCTTAATAGTGCTCGGTCAGATTCAGCTTTCTCTGATTTCCAGTAGTGGTCTAGATGTCTCCTCTGCCCCTTCATCCCCCAGAGTTCCTCAGTAAACCAAGGAGCCTTCCAAGATATGTGGACAGTGAGAGGTTGCAAAGGCACAACCCAATCCAAGGCCCCAGCGGTGGCTCTGTTCCAAGCCATTACCAGAGCCTCGGTCAAGCTGTGGGCAAAGGAATCAGGGTTCTCCCCACACTCCCTCTGAAACCCAATTGGGTCCAGTAGGCACCTGGGGTGGAACCACCTAGTCAGTCCTGCCTCCGTGCAATAGGTGGTGGTGGTCAGGAAATCCAGTCTCAATAGGGAGTGATCTGACCATGACAAGGGTTGGTTAACTAAATCCCCCAATTCCAGATCATGACAGAGTTTCAATTATGTGAAGGAAAGCATAAACCTTAGATTCAGGTTTCCTTCGGACATGCCAACATGACTTCTTCAATAAAAGATTTCACTTGGATGGACTTTGTTTCTGAGTGGTAATTGGAAATGGGGAAGTTTTATTGGAATCCTGACATTAATGCAAATCTCTAAACTTCTTGCAGCACCTTGAGGATTGGGAGCTGTTTGGGGTCCTGAGCTCCAGCTACCAACCCATAGATCAGGTGGTGCAAAGACTCAGGGAAGATGAAGGAAAAGCAGTTAGAAGAAAACCCTGAGGAAGCCAGCAGGGGAGTGTTTGTTAAAACCTTATATTCCCCTTCGGAGGAGGTGGTGAAAGCTCTTGAGTTAGCAGAAGCCAAAAGCAGACAAGGCGCTCACCCCAAGGAATGGAGATATGGCAGTGGTGGCCAGGTTGAGCTGGGGCTCAGTTCTCCACAACAGATCCAATGTACTGGATGGAGGGATCAGGGACCATTGGTATCTGACAGCAGCCAAGATTGGAACTTGCAGCTCCATTCCCAAAGCCAATCTCTGACAGGTCTTCCAGAGAGCTTTGAACAGCTGGATGTTAGGGGAGCTGCCAACGGAGACAGGTCAGTCAGCAGAAATGGAATTTAATGCAGCCCACTTTCATGTTCCCTGATCCTGGGCCAGTAAGTGGGCACAGCGCTGCCACATCATCCTTCTATTCAGTGAGGGAAGATCGGGGACATGGGCCAGCTGAGCAGCAACATATTCCCAGAGAGGCCCAACATGCGCTTTCTCAGGCTGGAGATTTTTCAAAACCGGCTGCCTTCTCTTGCCCAGCCATGCAGATGATGCCTCCAGTGGGACTTGCTCCCCCTCCACCTGCTCCACCGGGTCTTTTAGCTGACCATCCTCCCCTCCACCTCAGCCGCAACCTCCTTGGTTCAGAGCAACTTTTGATGGGAACCAAGGGAAGTTGGTGTATTTTCTAAGCAGAATTTTGGCACATATTGACCAATTTGGGAATATATACCAGTTGGCTCATGACCTGGTGTCTGCCATAGCTGATGGAACAAATGAAGGAGATGCTGAAGACTGGATTGCTCAGCTACATGAAGAAGGGGCTGCAGAATTAGACAATGTTGATGGGTTTGTTCTATTACTTAGAACTCGGTTAGAGGATTGGGACTGGATAGAGGCAAATGAAGAATTAAAGACTTTATTTGGGACTTTAGAGACTAGCAGGCACCTCCGACAGTGGCCTGATCAAATCCTCCTTCACTATTTTAAGGAGGCTATAGATTAAGAGGTGAGAAAACCCTTTGGAATCTGGGGAGTACCTGAATGACTGCAAGGTTGGTGTAATATGGCCATCAAGCTGGACAGAGAAATTTATCCCCATCAAAAGCCTCCTGCCAAAAAGCCAGCCAGGAGACCCTTGGGTCAATGAACCCCTGCTGGAACCGAGACCTGCCCAAATGTCTGGAACCATCAAATGTTACCAATGTGGGCAAGAATGGCACAGGGCTTCTGAGTGTCTGGCGCTGGCACTTATCTCTCAGCAGCAGCCAACTCTAATGCCCAGAGGGAAAAAGCCTCTGGACCCAAGCAGATCTGCTCATCAAGCTGTAGAGTTTCCCATCCAGCAATAGAGGGCGAGGGACCTCTGGCTGAGGAAAACTCCCCACAAAACTCTGGGGAAGAAAGTGACCCAATGGTGAGTGGAGTTATTCCCCCTTTTTCAGTAAAAATAAAATTGCAAGTGCCAGAACCGGAGAACAGGGAGAGTTAGAAGCCATAATTGATGCAGGGTGCACAAGATGCTTAATAAGGCTACCAATAGTGGAACAATTGGGCATAAAGACATATCCTTTAAAACACTCCATTCAATTTGAACAAGTGGATGGCACTTTAATTTGGAGGACCCCTGCCGGACGAGGAACAGAACTGATGAGACTGGAGATGGGGGGACACTAAGAAGTCTTGTGATTCATCGTAGCCCCCAAAATGTCTGAACCTGTCAACTGGGTCTTCTATGGCTGGACAAATGGGCCACAATGATCAAATGGGAGGATGGATACAGGAAAATCATAATAGGATTTGGACCCCTTTCTCCTATTCCTACAGAAAAAATCCAACCTCCCATTAGCCACCAATTGTTGGGACCTGCCAATGCAGCATTAGAGCAACTTCCAGGTGTTCCCACAATCCTCAGAGAATACAGAGACTTGGCTGAGGCATTTAATGAGGAGAAATACAACATCCTCCCACCCCATAGAAACACAGACTGTGCCATTGAAATTGAGCTGGGAGCCATTTTGCCAAAACCTAAGATGTATTCCATAACACCAGCAGAAATGAAAGAACTGAGGAATTACATTGACTCCAATTTGGCTGGAGGGTTCCTAGAGCCTGCAAAGTCAAAGGTGACAGTCCCAGTATTGTTTAAAGAAAATAGAGATGGCGGGCTTAGATTATGTGTGGACTATAGGGGCCTAAATTGTGTGTGCATGCAAAACACCTACCCACTCCCTCTCATGAAGGACTTGTTGAACCATCTGTCGAAAGGCAAAATATTCACCAAGCTAAGTCTCAGGGAAGCATATTAAAAAATCCACATCCGAGAAGGCGATGAGTGGAAAACTGCCTTTAATTGTCCATTAGGAAGTTTCCAATTCAAAGTCATGCCTTTTTGACTAAAGGGGCACCTGCAGTATTTATGCAGTTAATAAATGAGACCTTACATGAACATTTATATAAGGGAGTTCTTGTTTACTTAGATGACATTCTTATATTTAGCAAGACCCTTGAAGAACATGTCAAACTGGTGTGTCAAATATTAAAGAAACTTCTAGCCGCAAACTTTTACGCAAAGCTTTCAAAATGTGAATTTCACCAACCATCACTCGATTACCTAGGCTATCACATTTCAAACAAAGGCATTGAGCTGGACCCTGGGAAAATGAAAGCAGTTTTAGATTAGCAACCACCACGCACGTGCAAACAGTTACAGAGTTTTTTGGGCTTTGAGAACTTTTACAGGCAATTCATTCCTGGCTTTGCTGAAGTAGCCAGCCCTCTGACAGAACTACTTAAGACCGGACCTTCTCCATTGAGACTGAAGCGCTCCCAGGCATTAACCTGGACAATGGATAGTCAGAAAGCTTTTGAAAAATTAAAGAGACTTTTTGCGGAAGAGCCTATTTTGCAACACCCAGATCCGGATAAGCCATTTATCGTACAAGCAGATGCCAATGACGTGGCTATAGCAGCAGTGCTCCTTCAGGAAAATGAGAAAACCCAACTAATGCCTTGTGCTTATGTATCCAAAAAGCTCACAGACACAGAGAGAAGGTGGGCAGTATGGGAGAAAGAAGCCTTTGCTGTCAGATGA
Organism: Boaedon fuliginosus; assembly: GCA_027560395.1. Classification (NCBI taxonomy): domain Eukaryota; kingdom Metazoa; phylum Chordata; class Lepidosauria; order Squamata; family Lamprophiidae; genus Boaedon; species Boaedon fuliginosus. Next base: position 108,644 of record JANHGC010001840.1, read on the forward strand.
GCACTCCTTTCTTGGAGACATTTCCTAGAAGGGATGGAAAAGCTGTTCGAAGTATGGACTGATCACAAAAATCTAGAGACTTTGAAAACTCTCAGGAAACTTTCCCCCAAGCAAGTTCACTGGGCACAATACTTCAAGTGCTTTAACTTTAATCTAAAATATATACCAGGGAGGGAAAAATCTGTTAGCAGACGCGTTGTCCAGGAAACCACAGTTCAATAGCTGATGGGAGGAACTGGTGCACACTTTAGTTCCAGAGTCCCAAATGGCTGCTAAGGTCACCACTAGAGCTCAAACACAATCATGTGTCAGCCCTCCTGGGGATACATTAACTGCAGACTTAAAAGCTGCACTTTTATCTGATCTGTGGTTTCAAGAACACAAGGATGATCTGACTTTAAGAGACAATTTAGCTTGGAAGGGATCTAAATTATATGTTCCTAGTAAATTGAGATTAATGGTGTTAAAGGAAAGCCATGATTTTCAGTTAGGAGGCCATTTTGGATTTCTAAAAATTCTTCACCTGACCAGGAGGCAATTTTGGTGGCCTAAAATGAAAAATGTGGACTATGTAAAAAGCTGTTCTATTTGTGCTACCTGGAAAACCCGGCCTGGGAAACCTGGATTGCTACAACAGATTATGTAGCCTAGTAGACCCTGGGAAGAAATAGCAATGGATTTTATAGTAGAACTCCCAGGTAATGGAGGAAACACTGTGATATGGTCTGTGATCGATAGATAAACTCCTATTGCCAGACAAGCTCCTATTGCCAATGCAGTTATCCCCATTCTGTCCCAGTACATTCAATTTCTGTTTCCTAAGTAACAAATTTTATATTTGCCACTTTTAAATTTCATTATTTTATTTTCAGGCCACTTCCTTAACTTGTCAGGATTGTTTTGTATTTTGATTTTTTTATTCTAAAATCTTCTACAAAATTGATAAGCAATCACTTTCATCATTTGATCTAAATTTTTAATAAATGATGAGGTTTGGCTTTTAGGTTGACTATTACTCTATTTTAATGAGAAAACATTCATAAGCACTTTCTGAGTAGCATTTTAAATCTGTTATGTATTAATTGTCATGCCTTCTAAACCAGGTTTAACTAGTTTACTAATCAGACTCTCATGATATGATGATAATATTATCCAGTCACTTGTGTTTGATTCTTGGTAATTCTGTGGGCCAGGTCTCTCCACATCTTCTGATCTTGTAGTACTTCTTTGAGTTGTTCTATGATCTACCTGTTGTCAACTTTGATGGTGTCCAGCCACTGTGTTCTTTTATGGCTTGGTTTACTTTTACTGGTAATACTTCCAAACATTCATTGCTTTCTCCGATGAATTCCCTCACTTGATGTGGCCAAAGTAAGTAAGACGTAGTTTCGTGATTTTACCTTTCAGTAACATGTCTGGTGTTATGCACTTCAGTACTTGCTTGTCAATCACCTTTACTATTAAAGGACTCATGACATATTTGTACTCCAAAGGCTGCCATTATATTTCCTAATCTGAAAAAACTCAATGGGAGAATTTCCCTCATGATGCCTGTTCTTTGGATTGAAGCCTGGAAAACCAGGGAAGCTGTATGCCAATGGAGAGAGGATTGTACATAAAAAAAAAACCAAGGTATTCAAACATATGCTTTGACCACATCATAGCTAAAAGCAGCAAATCCATAGTCCATTCATGAAAATTGCATTAGAATTATCCTCTCCTTTGAAATACTTTTCAAAAGCAGATTGTATTTCATCATGCTGAACAAGAACTGTGGAAATAGCATAGGATAAGTTTTCTGCAAAGCGCTAATCCCCAATCCCTCCCCAATATTGTCTGATAGCTATTTTCTTGTTTTGTTTACAAAGCTGATATAAATCTGATTAACAGTTTATAACTTGTTTTCACCCTTTCCTCTCCTTGGACGTTCTCTGTTTAGACTTGATATTTCCTAAAAAGCATTTCATGGGTTGAAGCAAAATATATTTATCACCTTTTCTCCTCTTGTATTAGTCATTAGCTATCATTAGCTGGCTAGCAACACACTGTGGTATGGTAGTAACACATTGAGATTTAGAGCACTTTTTATTAAACATGCAAGCAGATACTTTTACTAGTAGCTGCCTTATCTTGCAATGTGTTTTATTAATGCCAGGCTGCTCAGAGTCATTTGTCACTGTCAGGACCACTCTTGTTCCAAACATCTCTTAGCACCATGTAAGTGAACAGAATACAGAGGATATTACATATTTCCCCAAGGACTGCTGCTAACCTTTGCATGGTGCATGTGGGACTGTAGGATTGTGGCAAAAGTACTGGGGATGATTTCCAATTTAGTTTGCACCTAACACACTCTCAAATCAGAGCGACCACACACTATTCAATTCAGCTAGCAAAAACATAACTTGATGTTTATTTACTAAAATCAGCAAATTTCAAAAACAGAGGACAAGTAAAGGGCAAGGAAAAATGGGTTGAGAAAGAAACAGGTGCAACAGATAAGAATTTACATAACCTATATGTCTGTAGTTATGGCACTTTCCAGAGCACTGAAAAAAATGCTGTGGGTAATTAAAAAGGACTAGAGCAAAAAGAAGGGACCTTTGGTTATCCCATCTTTAATTGTTTTATGTACATAACAGCAGCAGAATAGAAATTGAAAGTATGACACCAAACAATCCCTGCTCTATTCTGTACCATTAAAGAAACAATTTGATAAATGGGGATGATGTATCCAGCAAGGGGAAGATTGGGAGGCAGGGAGAAAGGATAAGAATGTGGAAAAGGAAAAGTGGAAAAGGAAAAGTGTTTTTAAGTCCAGTATCCTTTGTCTCCTGTTTTGGAACTGTGCCATTTAAATAAATGGCTGTAGATTGAATTATGGTCAAATGATAGCAAGATAGCATCTATCATCAGGCACTTTGTCCAATAGTTATAAACATGGGTAAGGATTGCTGCAATATCTGGAGTTAGGAAAATGGGAAGATGCATCCATAGACATATAGGAGAAGAGCAAGAGGGACAAATGACAAAAATATCCTAGTGTTGCAACACAAATAGTATAATTTATGTACTTATATCAGATACCTATGGAACCATGCCATACTAAATATTGTTTGGAACAAAAAAAATAACAAAAATCCAACAACAGGATGATGAAGCTTTGAGTGGAAGTGGAGAGAAAGGACAATAGTTACCTCAAATCTTGGACCATGGAGTTAGTGGGAGATGGATTCCCACAAGCTCTGCAGATGTGCAGTGTTATCAGGTGGATAGCCACTTTACTTTGGTTTCAAATCACTCACATAATCAAGTAGGTGATGCTGGTCTGGAGCTATCTCTGAACTGACTGTTACAAAGCAAAATAGTCTTAGATTTGTTCAGAATATGGAATTTGTGTGGGATGATCATCTGTCTAACTTTCCTCTGATAGAGAACATGCATATTTTTCTGGTAAACGGGTGAGTAATAGAATTGGAAATGGATAGTCTAGTGAAAAGTAGGACCCAGGTAGCCATGATAGCAGAATATTTGAAGGAAGTCAACCTAATTTCCAAAGCACCCAAAGGCAAGGCAAGAAACAATGGATTGAAACAAACCAAATAGAGGTCCAACCTAGAACTAAGGAGAAATTGCCTGACAGTGAGAACAATCAACCAGTGGAATAGCTTGCCTTCAGAAGTTGTGGGTGCTCCATCACTGGAGGGTTTTAAGAAGAGACTGGACAGCCATTTGTCTGAAATGGTATAGGAGCAGGTGGTTGGACTAGGACACCTCCAAGGTCACTTCCAACTCTGATATTCTATGTTCTATATTCTGATTATCATGAGGTTACAGTTTTTATTTTCCTTTGTTCAGTTGTATCAGATTCTTGGTAACTGCCAGGGCTAGTCCTGCAGTTTTCTTGGCAAGGTTTTTCAAAAATGGATTGTCATTGCCTCCTTTGTAAGGTTGAGAGAAAGTGTTTGGCTTTGTGCCTAAGGCAGGACTAGAACTCATAGTCATCCAGTTTCTTCCACCTCATCAACCTAGCTATAAAGTCTTATTATTATGGCCCTGGGCAAATTCCAGTCCAAAAGCTTAGGTTGTTAGTGCCGCTTATGAGGTCAACCATCTTTCTTCTGTATAACATCCCATCTCAGAGCTACTGGGAGAGATTGTCTGGAGCCACCTCAAGTTCCCTTTGACCGGGGAAATGAGGTGGGGTATAAATCAAATAAATAAATAAATAAGATTTGAAATATGATGACATTTGCTATACTTATTACATACACCACCAAGGAATGTCACTATGTATTGAGAACTTGACTATTTTTATGGGAATTTTTTTTTTTTTTGTGTGTGTGGGGGGAATCAAAGGAGATTATTTTTATTTTATTGTAGTTGTAAAGTGCTGTTATGTTAATTTATGGGATATGGTAGGAAATTTCTATTTTAATATTCTTATAATTATAAGAATAGAAATTTTCCCACTAAATTGATTAACGAAATCCGTTAGTGGGGTTTTCAGGTAGATATTATAATATGCAATGCCTATAGCATATATGCTCTTTAATTCAAATAGTGCAGAAGATTTTATACATATTTTCTGGAAGAGAGATTGCATAGTTTGATACTGTAAATATGAAGACTAGGTCAACTGAGAAGATAATGGTTTATTTGTTGGGTGGCTTGAATATATATATTCTATAGCCTAAAAATGTTACATTATGAAATGTTAGTTTCAGTTTCAGTTCAAGCATTATTTTAGCAAATAAACAATTTTAATTATATATTCATTTAAAAGTACTGAAGTATGATACTGAGCAATGACTCATTAGAAATTACCATGTGGTTTAGCTTGCCACAAGCTTACTGCCAATTGAACAAAAATCATTTGATGCATGCAAAGAAGTATTTTACAAATCCACTACATCCTCTATGTAACAAATCTCAATTTAGTAGACTTTGGATGCAACAGATAAAATCTGTTCATGCATCTGTGCATGCATCAAATCCCATTTTCCATTTTATATATGCATAAAATACATTAAATATGGATATGTAAAATCCCCTCCATATTTTATATGTGCATAAAATGTGCAAAATGCATAAAATATGGATGTGCCATACCACATTCACCATTTTATGTATACATAAAACCCCATCCAGATTCAACAGGCATTCTGCTTTTACAGATACCCTTCCCCCATTAATCCATTAAACAGGAGGTTTATTGCAGCACCAAGGATACAAAGGAAACCATGTTGTCATTTAAAGGTTAGGATGCTTGCTTCCATTTGGCAGACACAAGGTGCCATTTGTATATGTAGGCAAACACTATCAGCTGGAATTTGCCAACTACATTAAATATTTCTGACTCAGTTGAGCAGAGCTTAGCTGAAGCAGGATCAAATAAGCCATTGTTTTTCCCTTTCTTCTAATATGTACAGATACAGCATCTGTCATTCAGTAGAAGATATAAGAAGAGTCTCTACTTCTCACATCTCTTGTTATTCTTTTTTTCACCCGAGATGTACTTTTATACAGTATCTTAGAGAAGTAGAAAGAAATGAGATTGAGTTTTGTACTTCCATTTCCCATATTAGCCCCTGGAGCTATTGGAGATAGTCACCAGGAAAGAAACCATTCTTTGTCCCTAGTTTTGTATCCATGGAAAAGGAGTACAATCATAAAGTAGATTCTGTTGAGTTGTTCATCTGGTATGTTCAGTCTAACACGTTTCCATACTTATAGGGTGATTTTCACATGTGATGGTTTCCATGTGGTTTAGCGTTAGGGTTGGGACTGTGATAGTGAGGTATTGTAGCTCATGGGGAAGCCTTTGCATATACATGAAGATTCTGCTCCTGACAATTATTTGGTAATCATTAAAACTATAATGTAATTATATCACCAACATGATTAGGAGGAGAAGCCACTTGTCAATGCTTTCACATTGGATTTATTTATTTATTTATTTATTTATTTATTTATTTATTTATTTATTTATTTATTTATTTATTGGATTTATATCCCGCCTCTCTTCACCCCTTTCAGGGGAACTCGAGGCGGCAAAAACATACAATAAAAACAATTTAGCCTATACAATAAAATAAAAAAAAATTCATTCATTCACTCAATCATACCCGAGGGTGGGGGAAGGAGAAGGGGACACGATGACTAAGGCCACGCTCGCCGGCAACTTAGATCTAAGGAGAAATTTTCTGACAAGGGAGAAAAATTAATCAGGGGAACGGCTTCCCTCCAGAGGTTGTGGCTGCTCCATCACTGGAGGTCTTCAAGAAGAGACTGGACAGCCACTTGTCTGCTTGAAGGAAGTGGGGTTGGACTGGAAGACCTCCCGGGTCCCTTCCAACCCTGTTCAAACTGAACAATACAAATACCCTCCTCGTCAAGAGGAAGAAATCAGCTGCCAAGTCAGGAATGCCCCCCCCCTGGCATCCCTTTCCTCCTCACCCCTTCCCATTCGTCAAGATCCTGATTTATTGCTACATTAATGATGCATCCACATTTTGGATATTGAGTTTAATTTATTCCTTGTATTATTAGGAAATGTTTATTGGATTATTTTTATTAGGATGATGTAGTTAAAGATTTTTTGACTATTACTTTATATCAAAAAGATAAAAGTCTAATTTGGGGAAAAAATAGACCATAAAGTGGACTACAAAAAATATGGCTTTATAGAAGAGAAAATAGAAATAATGGAATCTTGATCAAATAAGCCATTAGGAGACGAATGGGCACTGCTGTAATGATTTCTGAAGGGGGGGGGAGAGCGGAGCAGCGGGAAATGTGCAAATAGAAGAAGAAAAAGTAAATTGGAAGGGAAGAAGGGAAGCAGAGAAGTCAATGCGAAGAAGGGTGTTTCCAGCCTTGGTCAAGGTAAAGGAAGGAAGTGGGCCGAGGCTCCCTTGGTAGCTTGGATTGCCCTCCTGAGGGCTCGAATCCCCCTGGAGTCAGGGGGATCATCTTGGCATTCTGGCCATGGAACTGAAGCCCCCAGGAGGAACCCAGAGTGAATTATCTGCAGCAAAG
>JANHGC010001840.1:115784-129806 GCA_027560395.1 Boaedon fuliginosus
GGGAGGAAGGTAGGATGGAAGAATGTTGAACGAAGTTCCCAGTCCAATTAAAAAAACCCCGAGCAAGGCCGGGTAAGCAGCTAGTATCTTTATAAAAAAGATCCCTAGCACCTTAATCACATAGATATTTCCTAATTGGGAAACCTTAAAATAGCTTCTTAGAATAAATTCTAAGAAGAATCTTTGGATAACTTTTCAAGATGGAGCTTTTAATTTTTTAAAAAATGTCAGGTGTATTTTTCAATTCACATCTCCCTGAAGAAGCTGACTTACGATCAAACAAAGCCACAGATCTACACTGACAGCAGGACACTCAATGTTATTAGAACATTGAGATCTGACCACTCTAGAAGTTATTTTAAAATACTTTATCTCCAACCAATCCCACTCGTTTAATTTTTGTTAAAACACTTGTATGATTGATGTAATAGGTGTGATGGTGTCATTGTTGCCAATAATAATAGATTAGCCTGGAGCTCCTTGTGCCAGGCACTGACATCGACAAAAATAGCATCATAAAACAAAAAATATATTGAAAAATAAGAGAGGAACAGCAGGTTATCTCAGAGGGTTTCCAAATATTGAGAGTCTAGTCAAAAATTGGTTTTTGACTTGGGAAATAGAAGTTTTACTCCAATTTAATAGGACAAAAAAAGAGAGAAGACACAAAGAGGGCATGCAGCATTTTGCGGCCATAAATTGAAATAGCAATGGCTGAATAGCTATTAAGTATCAAACAAGGCTTGATCCTGCACCATCCCAAAATCAGGAATCAATAAAATCTCTGGGAGAGAAATTCAGTCATGCTATAAAATCAACTAAAACTAAAGTTAAATTTATTGAGGCAATTTCACCATACCAATGCTAAAGAAGCATAAAAATAGTCCTATAGATTTTTTGAAGACTTAAAAAGGAATGTGAGGGATCAAAGAGCCTGGAAAAGTTAAAATAATATCCATATACCACAACACAATCAACCAATGGAACAGCTTGCCTTTGGAAGTTGTGGGAGCTTCATCACTGGAGGCTTTCAAGAAGAGATTGGACTGCCCTTTGTCAAAAATGTTGTAGGGTCTCCTGCTTGGCCGGGAGGGGGGAGGGTTGGATTAGATGACCAACAAGGTTCCTTCCAGGTCTGTTAATCTGTTAAATCTGTTAAAAACATATCTGAAAACAAAACATCCATATATTTCTGGATTCATTTTTTTAAAAAATAGTTATCATCCAGGCAAGGGTTAATAGGCAACCTTGAAAAGTTATAAATACTCATGAATAAGGAGAAAAATTGCTAATATTACCTAGTATTGATTGTGCAGAAGCACTGAATCAAGAAGAAACATAAAAATCTGTACAACTATGGGAGTAGACCAGAAAATTATATAACAAAAAAGGTCTTCCTATCCTCAAATTAAATTTAAAAAAATTGTCAGTATCGGTCAGTTTAACTGGGACATAACGTGTGGTGAAAGAACAGGGCCACATGTTATGTTCCAGTTAATCTGATTTATTACTAATCATGCACAGGAATCTTCTCAACTAACAGATAGGACCTGCTTGGTGTTAGGTAGAGTCAATAGAATTCAAGGGGAGGTTGGACTTAGTCCCCTTGTGGCAACATAGAGAGTCTAGACTGATTCCTCTTTTGATTCTGCCCCCATGCTCTGCCACTCCTTCTACAGTATCAGTGATGATGCACTGATGATGTTACCTAGTTTGGGTAATGAAACATCTGCAAGAAACCAACCAAGCTTAGAGATCACCAAGGACCCGTCAGATCATTTCTTGATTGTTGGAAAATAATAGCTGACAAATTAGTTAAACAGACAAATCTTTAAAAAATATGAAGCATCTGGATATGCCTAAATGATGGCTCTGGTCTGCTACCAATATATGGCACAAAGTTCTCTAGAGGTAGAAATTACATTGAATGTCGTATGAAAAACAGATTTTTTTTAAAAAAAAATCAAGGGGTAAGGTGAATATTATGAAAAACTCAGAACAATTAATAAATATTTTGTCCCGATAATTTGCTACAGCATTTGTATCCATGATCACTTTTGACATTTACTGGAGTTTATTTATCATATTTAGAAATAGCTGCCCAGCTCACAGAAAAGTGACTTTAGATGGGGCTGTTCATTTGAAATTTGTTACATCATTACAAAAATCTTGCCGAAGGAACTTCCATGCTTTCTGAAATACAACTTTGAAGGCCTTTTCTTGCTGATACCCATGAGATATCAGGCAGGCACAGGTTGTTGCACTGTTTGTATGGACAGATACTGACTGTGAATGCAAGAATGGCTCAAGGAAATGTGTATGATGTAATTTAGAAATTTAAATAATCTATGAAGATTGTTAAATATTCAGTTTCATACTCTATGATGCAAATGCTAATAAGGTTAATGGTTGGTGCAATGTCTTTTATGGAAAAGTCCAAAGACTTAAAATTACACTGTCCAAAGAGAACTAGCTAAAACTGGCCAAATTAAACTGAAGAAAAAAAGACCAGGGTGCAGGGTAAAGTTGTTTGTTTTCCTGCAACCCATTGTTTGTTGGACAAGTGAAGGGTCAATAGGCAACCTTGAAAAGAAATTGAGACAGTTACAGAAGAGTTAATGTGAATAGACAGTTGGGATTTCCCAAAGCTAAATCTTTATGTGCAGCACGTTAATACTTTCCAACAGCTCTGAAGCTGCCAGTGCTGATAGCCAAAGGGGACTGAATGGAGCATCTGCCATCTGTGATTTGTTACAATTGGCTATTTTTTCCATAGAATGTGTGAGTCCCACTTAAATTATTTCTGAGTTGATTCTACTTAAAGTCCCAGTGGATTGGGGCAGCAGTTAAGCCTCAGTAAATAAATACTGAAAACACAAATTAATAAGGGGGAAAGGAGTTCAAAGGTATATGTAGGTGAAAAGACAAGTGATTAAATGTGCATCAGGACATCTCAATGCAATTCCTGTGGCTTATTTATGTCCAATGTCAGCACTGCAGTATGTCAGGGAAGTGTTTGCAAAGTGATGTCACCATATAAATATGTGTTCTCTCCCACACCCAAAAACCATGGATCAGGACTGTTTCTTAAAACAACAGTGTTTATTTGAAACACAAAGCTATAAAAATCCATCTTTGCAAAATACAAAGGGATATCTCTGAAGCCAGTAGCCTCTGGCACTTTCCCCAAATATTCTAGGCAAAATGCCAGGTGATAACTCATACATAAATAGAAAGATGCTAAACAACTCACAAAATGCAAGAAGTAAAACCCAGACACAAATCATGATACAATCTCAAAGTCTTCAGTTTGTTCTCTGCAGAGGGCAGGTCCCAACCACACCCCTTTTAATGTCTCCAGGGTGTGGTCAATTACTGATCAGCTGCAGCTCAGCCTCTGTTCTGCTTACACTGTTGTTCCCTTCTGAGTCATCTCCTAGCCCTTGTATCAGTTAGAGCCTCCTCCCCACCACTATCAGATATTGCATGCTCCACGTAACCTGTAGAGGGGCCAGCTACTGGCATAATGTCAACCACCAGCGCCTCCCTTTCTTCTGCTTCCAACTCTCCCTCAGAGTCGGAATCCTCCATCAGTGCCACAGCTGGCTGTGGAGCCACAACAATATGATTATTTTTGTGTGAATGTGACTACCTGTGGGCATCTTTTGCGGGAGTGCTAGAACATAGAATAATAGAGTTGGGAGGGATCTTGAAGGTCTTTTAGTCCAATCCCCTGCTTGAGCAGAAGATCCTATACCACTTCAGATAAATGGTTGTCCAGACTCTTTTTGAAAGCCTCCAGTGATGGAGCACCCAAAACTTCTGAAGGCAAGCTGTTCCACTGGTTAATTGTTTGCACTGTTAGGAAATTTCTTCATAGTTCTAGGTTGCTTCTTTCCTCGTTTAGTTTCCATCTATTGTTTCTCATTTTATCTTTTGACATATTTTGGTGTATTTTTAGTATTTCATAATATGTGGTATACTGAACTTGAAAAAACTATGGAGAATGAAGAGGAATTGAATCTGACACCATCTGTTTCTTATTTTGTTTATTTATTTGATTTATATCCTGCCTCTCTTCACCCATTTTGAGGAACTTGAGGTGCAAACAATAGAATAAACAACAAGCCTATACAATAAAAATCCAAAAACATACTCACTCACTCAATCATACATGGGGGAGGGAAGGACAAGATGTTAAGTCCACGCTTGCCGGTTTATGAGAATGAAATAGGCAGAATGACTATTGGCTGCTGAGAAGGAAACTGCCCGAAATAGAGTAAACTGCCCAAGATAGAGTCTGAATCCAGCAAGAGTATATTTACATGCAGAGGTTTTCATAAGAATGCCAAAATGTGGTGGATTAATTGTTTTATGCAGTAGGTTACAGATAACTAGGTTTAAAACTTGGGTTAGGGTTAGTATAAATAATATCACTCATGAATTTAAAAGTAGACCCTAAATGTCTTTTACAAATCCTTGCAGTTGATTAAAATATTCTGATGGATGCACATAAAGATGGAATTATGCTAATTAACCACATTTTGCTTTGTTTACTATGCTGGAATTTTTTTTCTTTCTTACACATTTTTTTCCTTTTGTAGTAGGAATTTATTAAAATGATTTGCTGCAGAAAATATTAGAAGAGTTTTGAATAATAGGCTGACAATGGAATTGTGTTAAAAGGGAGGAATTCTAGATTGAGATGCAAATAAAGCAGACAGCAATTTATCTCTCAGGGTTTATTGTGTAGGTGGATTTCAGTATCTAGAATTCAAGAAAACGTCTGACTACAACACATTTTGCATACATGCAGTATCAGTAAGAAGAAAATTGACATAAATGCTACATGCAACTCCACTTTCTGGGTAGAGATTTTTTTTCCTTGTTAGTTTGGTTTTTTTTTGAGAGGTATCTTTTTCGTTGATAGTATTTTTGCCAAAGAAAGAATTGATGTATTGGAAAGAAAGGATGAAAGCAAAAATATTAGTTGGAAAGAAAATATTTGAACCAACCCTCCAGCTTTTAGAGTTTTGGGAGTGAAAAGTTCATAGTTGAATATCCAATATTGGAAGCTCTGCTATTTTATTATTTTTCCTCTCACTTTTTTGACATCTATGGAAGAAAAGTTAAAAATAAATTGAACTGGTTTAGGAAACAAAAACCCCAAATGCTAGAGAGTTAAAAGTTCATCCTTGGTCATTTACTGAGATTTAACACCCCATATTGCTTGAATAATTAGAAATGCATTTAATTCATTCCAAGTACAGTTGTCTCTGAAATGGAATTCTAATTACCCAAGTATTTTGTAAAGGAAAAATTGCTAAGGATTTAACTTCACAAGCTCTATATAACTCGGGGTTGGTTCACACAATATTGATCATCAGATGATGTTTTCAGATCTGATGTGTGCGTGGCTTAAGTTGTCAATCAAATGGAGCAACAGAAACTTTCAAATCATGTTTGATTTGAATTTGTATTCATGTTTGGGAACATTTATTTATTGTTGACTACAGTAAAGCTGGATTAGACCAAATATAATTCAGTAATCTGTTTCCCGTAGTGGTCAGCTATGAATCTCTAGGATATCTGTAAACAGCCCATGAAGAAAACAATATCTTATCGTGGTTGCTCTCATCTAACTAGTACTCTAAGATGCACTTATAAATCGATCTCTTAAAGTATTTCAAGAAAAGTACAGCTGTAAGGGTTAGTTATAAAGCTTATACAGAGTATCAAAATTAGAAGCATTGATTTTAAGATAGATATGCATTAAAGCTACAGCTTATGCTTGAATGTTAAAGACGAAGAAATTAATATTGATGAGGAATATATAGTAAGCGTATATCAGAAAGGGACCTAAAAATATTTGATCATACAGGAATATTTACTTTCTAGCAGATAATTATGAGGCTTGAGCAGTGCATTATTTGCATGTCTCTAAACAATTTCATATGATGACTTTGACAATATTACACTTAGCAAAAATTGCACTGAATTTAAAACAGGCTAGAATCTTTCTTCTTGATGTCAGAGAGGAGCTGGAATTTTTTTATATATTTTCCATAAAGTCTTCTTGAGAAGTACACAACCTTATCCTTGAGTTAATTTACTATTTTTTCCCCCTCAGGATTCACTGAATGTTTTTTCCCATTGATATCGAACCTTGTCTCAAAGCTATTTTGTCAATAAATACATTTCAAAAATGTGTATAGTTTTTATCTTTTTAATATTGTAAGCTGCCCAGAATTACCCAGTGGTAAGGTGGGCAACCAATAAATGTAATAATAATAATAAAAATAGAATAGCAGTTAGACTTGCATACCACTTCACAGTGCTTAACAGCCTTCTCTAATCAGTTTATAGAGTCAGCATATTGCCCCCAACAACCTGGGTCAATCTCAGAAGGTTGAAAGGCTGAGGCAAACTTGAGCCAGTGAGAATTGAACTGCCAAAGTACTGGCAGTTATAAGTCAGCAGAATTAGCTGGCACTACTGCATTCTAACCACTGTGCCACCACTTTTCCAAAAAGAAATGTTAAGTCATAGCACAGATACCATTTTGGCATAATTATTTGGCATAATTATTATGTAAACTAACATGGACACAGAAATGGAGCCTCCACTTATTTTTAATCAATATTTTTATTCATTTATTTAATTTTGAAAAATAAATAAATGTAAAAGAAAAGGGAAGAGTTACATGATGCACAAACTATTACGTTAGACACGTGCATATCAGAGCAGAAAGAAAGTATAAATCAAATCAAGCCAAATCAGTCACTATTCAACCAATATTCTCATATCATTGATTATTATTAGTGGCCCATAATTACACCTTCTCCAGAACGGCACATCTTCAGCAACTCCCATTGCTGCTATAATAAGTCAATGAACCCTGCTGCTAGTTGTCTACATCTCTTTCCACTTTTGTCAGCATTGTAAACTTCAAGAAAGCTAATTTTTCACATAATACATCCAAGATATGATAATGTGAGCATGGTCATTTGGATCTATAATGAAAATTGTGGATTGATTTGTTTAATGATGAATTTGTATTTATATTTTTGTTTGTTTGTTCATTTTAGCAATCCAGGATATTATGAATAGGGTTCTTTTTTTAGTACCAAAGATGTCAAATTTCAACATTCTTTCTAAACTCCTTCTTAAAGTCCAACATTTGCCTTCATTTGTGAATCTAACTTTTGTTTCCATAGAATGGTATAGAGACAATTATTATTTGCATGATTCTGATCTCTATAGATATAGACATATCATAGCACTAAAATATCTTTTCCAAAGCCTCAATTGCTACTAGCTTAATTATGTTAGACTACATCTTATTTTGTGACTGTTAATTCCTTTACTGATGACTGGTGATCCTAAAAGGTAGAAGCAACTCACAATTTCAGTATCTTTATTGTCAGATCTAGGGCTAATTGGTATACCAGTTGTCATGTTGATCTTCTTTATATTCAATATTAATTCCATTTCCTCCCTGTATTCCTTGATTTTCATTGCTAAAGATTCCAACTCACATTTTCAGCTATCAGAGTATCTCATATTAATTCTTTAATCAGCTTATCCAAATTTTAAAAAAAGAAAGAAGTGACAATTAAACACATAAACTACATATGTGAACCAAATTCATAACTTCCAGTTAATTCAAGTATGGAAAGTAGTTTCAGTCTTCAGACTACTGTATCACTAATGAAGGGTATGTTTCGTTCCATCCTTTTCAATCTTAAAGGTGTCCAAAGTCCATTTTTATTATTTCATTCATTTTGCTGCCAACCTCACGCAAGTGATTATTTCCTTTTTCTTCTTTTTAACTTCTAGAGCACTGGTATATATTTCAAAACAGCATGAGTCTATGCAAAAATCAATGATTATTTGGAAACAAAATTAATATATGAGATAACGTCTAGCCAGAAAAGAGCTCTTTGGCACATTGCAATGTAATACGAACCGCTGTTACATTTTAAGAACCAGCAATTGGTCCAGCAAATAGCTGAATCCTTCTTATTCTTCCTAAAAGTAAACATAGATGCTCAGTATTTTGGGTTGAATTAATATTAAGTTTAAATCTACAGAAATATAACTGATGGATACCAAAATAGTGCTCCACTTGTATATGTGTATTAACTAGTTAGATTCCTTGATCCTTCTTCCCTCTTGAATATTTATCTTACCATCATTGAACAATTACCCATAAATAATAGTTTTCAGGTTATTCTTCTATAGAGTTGGTTAGATCCTTTATAAATAAAAGAGGTTCTGAAGTACTCAGGAATTCAGACCCATTTCTAGACTTCAGAACACTTCAAACAGAAGGAATTGTCAATCTTGAGAAGCATGTTTATATTATGGCAAAATAATAATTGTCTAGTATTTGATACCCCATATTACATAAATGGTTTCTAACTACTACAAAACATATGTTAGTTTTTTACCTGACCATAAGGGTGAAACTATTGCACACCACATCTGCTCAGCTCACCAGCAGTGAGGGGAAAATCCCTTTTCAAAATATTTAGACTCTAAGATCTGATTTCAGTATAAATTTATAAATCTGACAATCCTTGGGGGGCTTGCATAATCTCTCTCTCTCTATATATAAATGGATGTGTGTATGTGTGTATGTTCCAGCATAACTCTGGAACAGCTTGAGCAATTTCAGCCAAACTTGGTACACAAATGACTTACTCTCTGGAAACAAATACTGTGGACAGCCCTAACACTCCTCGGAGTGTGTGTTCTGTGAAGATACAATCTACAGCACAGTGGAGTTGCCATGGTAATGGCTTCACAGTATTCCACAAGGGGGCATTTGTAACGGGGCCTGCCTCCATCACTACGAGACCAACATGACGTACATCATGCAGATCACATATGAGATGACATTTCTTGATGTTTTTGGGGGCACAGGGAAAACATTTTAAAATAATTGTCGCTGAAATCAGGGCTCAGGAAGAAGTGGCTCTTGCTATCGCCAGTTCAGGAATTGTGGATACATTAATGGAGGGAGGGAGGACATCCCATTTCACACTTACGTTGCCACTTCACATCGCCATTCCTGTCTAATACAGGATTGGGATAAATAAATACCCCGCAATGCCAGGTTATCAGCTAGTATATAATAAAGTTAAAACAATCATGGCGTAACTAAAAGACAAAAGTGATATTATAAATCCCCTAACAGGAAAGCAGTAAAAATGACATAAAGGAATGAAATAAATGAAAGATGGTGCATTGTTTAAGCTAAGAGAATGCCTTCCAGAGCAATTTGATTTTTAACATTTTATTGAAGAACAGCAAAGAGCGGGCTAGTTTGATCTTTGTTGAGAGATTATTTCAAAACATCAGGGCTAGAGAAAAGCAGTATTTTTTAGTCTCAGCATCCTTCCACCTCTGAGAACTGAAAAGGCTAGTGGGTCAGGCTAATTTTTGTTGGAACATGTTGTCCTGCAGATACTATGGGAGGTACTGTAATTAGGGCTCAATTTCTGCAACAGCTAGATTTTCCTGCACTAGGTAAGGACAGAGATGGTGTAATAGCCAGTGATAAAAATAAGTATGATGTCTACTGTTCAAGCACCAGTCTGAATCTCAAAATATGTCCCTATTATTTCTTAGGTAGTGCTTGCCCAGCCAGAATTAACATTAATAAATAAATAACTCCTACATACAAAACAAATATCTTTTACTAAGGCTCAGCTTCACCCTCTTTTCTCCAGCCCAGCTCCTTATAGTTTATAGTCTCCAAATACTGGGATAAGAGTTCAGCATCAACTCCAGTAAAGTTGATCCAAACTTTTGAATGGCCTATTCCCAGCAATTAGAATAAGAGTCAAAATCAGAATCAGAATAGAGCTGGAAGGGACTTTGGAGGTCTTTTAGTTTAACCCACTGCTCAAGCAGAAGACCCTATACCATTTCAGGCATGGTGGCTGTCCAATCTTTTCTTACAAATCTCCAGTGATGAAGCACCTACAACTTCTGAAGGCAGCCTCTCTATTGGTAATTGTCCTCATTGTTAGGAAGTTTCTCCTTCATTCCAGGTTAATTCTCTCTTTGATTAGTTTCCATCCATTGTTTCTTGTCTTGCCTTCTGGTGCTTTGGAAAATAAGTTGACTATCTCTGTGGCAGCCCCTCAAATACTGGAATATTGCTGTCATGTCCCCCCCCCTTCTTCTTTTCTCTAGACTCACCATACCCAATTCCTGCAACCACTCTTCATATGTTTTTGTCTCCAGGCAAAAACATCTTAGATGCTCTTCTTTGCACTTTTTCCAAAGTCTCAACATCCTTTTTGTGATGTGGTGACTAAAATTGGATGCAGTATTCCAGGTGTAGGCTTACTAAGGATTTATAAAGTGGTACTAATACTTCTTATGATTTTGATTCTATGCCTCTGTTTATACAACCAAGGATTGTACTAGCTTTTTTGACTGCTGCCCCATACTGCTGGCTCATGTTTATATGATTGTCCACTAGAACTCCAAGGTCCTTCTCACAGTTAGTGTTTTTGAGCCTAATTTTATTTAATCTGTATTTGTACTTTTGGTTTTTCATTCCTAGATGTAAAACATTGCTTTTCTCCCCATTAAATTTCATGTTGTTGGATAGGGCCCATTGTTCAAGTCTGTCAAGATACTTTTGGATTCTGAGCTTGTCTTCTGGGGTGTTGGCTATTCCTGCCAGCCTAGTGCCTGCACATTTGATGAGTTCCCCTTCTATTCATCTAAGTCATGTATGAAGATATTGAAGAGTACTGGGCCTAAGGTGCAGCCTTGTGGTGCCCCACAAGGTTTTAAGTAGACATTAAAAATGCAAGAAAGAGGACCAAATTTGCAACATGTCATATATCAGAGACCACTAGTGCAATACCTTATTCTCCTTCCCCCCACCTCCCAAAAAACATCTTGTTACCTTTCCTGCACTTTCAGGAGGCTTTTATTATATAAAACAGTTAAACTTATTTCCTAGCTTTTACTTTAACACGGTCACTAAATCTATGTTATATTATGCTATGATAGTACTATCATCTATGTCTATGCATTTATCTAATTCATAAGCAGACCCCAGGACCATTCTGCTCACTTTTTGTTGCTAAAGTTTATAACAAAGGTTTTAGCCACTTTCAAATTACTTGGCTACTGATGCTATCAGTTACTATTCTGAACTGCTGAAGCATTGGCTTTGCATTTTCTCAGTCTGTTCTTTGGTAGAGGAGAGATAGAAAAGAAATGTACATAAGCACTCCATATCTACTGGTGCAGACCATTGCTCCTGGAATTGCAGGGGTGCTAGGCTCTGCTTTGTCATTCACTGTGCTTGTTGTTGGTTTGCTGAGTCCAAGCCCAATCCCCCTTCACCATCAGTCACCTGTTAAGTCAACAGCTGCAAATTCTTCCTGTTTGCTCTTCCATATGACTCCAGTTTTCCTCCAACACACATCTACAACAAAGAATAAAAGGAAAATACAAAGGTGTTTTCCTTTTATAATTGGTCCAATACTCTTCAAGTTGCCTTAAAGTCCTAGGGAAGAAAACAAAGGGAAGGAAGAGCTCATGCTGACCATTGGAAGATTTTATAGTCATACTTCCTACAGAGGAAGGAGCAGAAACAATGCAGAACACCACCTCCAATCCTAAATTCCTGTAGGCAATCCAATAAGATGCTGCAATTGATGTGTCAGAAACTACTGAAAGAACTAAAAGATCAAGGAAGGGCTCATTATTTCCATCCAGCTCCTGGTATAGGTTATCCAAGACAGCATGTTGTCTTTGTCCATGGTGGGATTCAAATAATTTAACAACTGGTTCGCCCAGAGACAGGTTGGATGATGTGGGCAGTGTGGCACATCCCTATCCTCCAGTTCTGCCCCACATGCGGGATGACCCTCCTGAGATGATTAACCTGACCCTGGGTGAATTGGTTGTTAAATTATCCCTCCCCACCACTATTAAAGTGGATCCTGGGCACTGCACTGCAATGGAGAAATGGGAAATGTAGTGGTCAGCATGAGGGAGGGAGGAGCAGGGAGAAGAAAGAGGAAAAGTGGCAGTCTCCTTCCCTAATACCAGCTGCTCTGTTTTTCTGTTTCTCCATTGCAGCGCAGTGACCAGGATCCACTGTGATAGTGGGGGGAGGATCGCTTAACAACCGGTTCACCTGAACTGGTGCAAACTGGCTGAATCCCATCACTGTCTTTGTCCCATAATCAGACCAGGTGCAATGTATGGATCTTTAAATAATTTGGACCTATTTAAACAGGACTTAAGGCTCTGATTACAGGCTTTTTTAAGGAGAGTTCTGAAGGAAAAAAAAAGTCTATTTTTATCTCTTATGTTCCCTTGAAAACTTAAGCAAGGGCCCGCTTATGAGAAGAGGAATCTGTTCCCTTTAAAAGGGATTCAGCTGAAGAACATATCACATTATTCAACCCCCTATCACATTCCAGTCTTTAAGCAGGCAACTGAATTTCCAAAATTGGACTTCTAATCTACACACTAAGATTTCAGGTGGATTGCAATACATACATTAAATACTTAAAAAGCGTAACATAATATTAAATAACTTGGGGCCTGGGGAAAAAAGAAAAATAATAAGGACAGTTATTGCTAGAATAAAAATTGGATGTACCTATTGCTCTTTTGTTCAGATGTTGGTTTTGAATGCTGTCACAGTTGGCTTAAAACCAAATGGCTTCCTATCTTTACTGCCTTCCTTTTGTTCAACCTTTGAATGCCTTTTTTAATTATATTTCTAGCCAACTTCAGATGTGGGCACATTGTTTACATGCATGATTTAATTCTGCCTGATAAAATGATAGAATCCCATTCCTAGAATTTGTAATTTTTATTTATTCATGCTCCTGTTTGTTTCAGCTGTTGAGTAGAGAGCTTATCTTTCTGAGAGATGCTTCATCAAATCCAGAGTCACAGGGGACTGGCTGAGTTGCCTGCTGCTAAATTTGTCCATATATATTGTTCCAATTTTTGCAGAAAAAAAAATGCTTTATCCCCTTCCACATAAGATTGCATGATGAAGAAAACTTGCTTCTTATATTTCTTTTACAGACGGAAATATTGATGAAAACTCGCATGGATGGAATATTGTGTTCTTGTGCTTGTCCAAGGTTCAATATACATTGTACAATCAATTAGAGTTTCTCTAGTTTCCCACATTTCCATTAAATCTGACAGGTAGGCATTCTTCCATGGGCTTCTTCACATTAGAAAGTGATGAGAGAATTTAAAACAAAAAACAATAGAATTGCATCTTCTACTACCTCTAATATCAATCAATAATATCATTGTTACACATATTTAGATTTCTTTGGGGAAAAAAATTCTGGGAAATTCCAAGAGGGATTTCTGTATTAATTCTGACATTAATCTTACACTGCTATTTGCACAGTTGTTGATCTCAAAATACCTAAGGACAGTAACAAAGAAAAAACATAGATCATCAACCCAAAGTCAGAATTAAATCCAATGGTCGGGGCGTGGTCTGCATCCGGTCAGGATCGGTCGAGCTTTCACGGGGCCCCGTGGAAGCTCCCGAAATTCGTACCCGCCAGGGGCCCGGAGGGGTCTAACCCTGACCTCGTAGTGGTCAGGGGAAATAGGACATCGGCCGGGATCCGAAGGGGGGTGTGCCGTCCCCCTTTCGCCCCGTGCCTTAGCTCCGTACTGGCGGGGAGAAAAGCGGTTTTCCGCAACAAGCCCGGAGCGACCACAAGAAGAGCTGGAGGAAAGTAAATCCTGCGTTGCTGTAATGACGGAAATAATCTTGATTGGACTTTAAAAGACTGATACCTGATTTAAGGCTCTTGAGATCCAATGATTAGCGAGATTGGATTAACGAATACATATGAGGCGGAGCAAGAAACAAAGAAAGAACTTTGGAGCTGAATTGGAGAGATACCGGGGGGCCTCGCGGAAGGAAATTAACTACAAATAACAGCCGGCGAGGACCCGAGGTAAAAACTGGACTTTAAATTACTATTTGGA
>JANHGC010001840.1:141412-152075 GCA_027560395.1 Boaedon fuliginosus
TGTATTTCCTATCAATTTTATAAATGTTCTATAGGTGAAACAGGATGATTTGAAATGTTCTGGAATCTCACCCTAGGTTTATACTTGAGTCAATATGTGTTTCCAGTTTTCGTAGGTAAAATTAGGTACCTCAGTTTATATTCGGGTCGGCTTATACTCAAGTATATATGGTACTGCAGATCATTGACATCCTAATATTCTATATGCAGAAAAGCCTTCAAGATTTACATAAACTGTCTGCTTTCAGGGATAAGCCTACCTCGTAAACTATTGTATATTGTTCTGCTATGGGCACTGGAATTCCTAAGCAGACCTGATAAAAGTCAGAACTTATTGCTATCATCCCTAATTTTAATAACCATTTACCAGTTTTAAAGAAAAAGCCATCTACACCTCTCCCCCATAATTTACTAATGAAAGACATTCTTTACTACTATAATTACTTCACCACTATATTACTAAATAAATCTCATGTAAATATCTCAGGAAACACCTGTAGCTGAAGGAATAATGATCATTCTTTGAAGTCACTAATGGATTCAGAGCCAGCAACTTACATGCTACATGAAAATCACTGTGAGATACCATAAAAGAAACCAGAGAAGCTGTTTTCAGCTCAGCAGAGACACTGAGTATGGAGCCAGTTTTCAGATGCAGCAGGTACTTAATCAAATCTTCCAATCTGGATATGCAGAACCACACAAATTTCTCCAAGCAACAAGGCAGACAGTGACTTGGAGAAAGAAAAAGGGGTATTTGGACACTTAGAGATGGACTAGGTGCTAAAGAAGAGTAAACATAATATTTCAAATGTAAGGGAACTGGAGGCTAAAAGATATGAAAAATGTTTGCAGAAATTTGTTTGTCTAATTTAATGGGGGAAAAAAGGACTAGTGGTGACATGATAGCAGTGTTCCAATATCTAAGGGGGTGCCACAAAGAAGAGGGAATCAGCTGGTTTGGGAGCTGCAGTTCGGGAAAACCCCTTGTTCCGATTTTGTGTGGTTCAGAGAATCGGCAAATTGGGCCACCAGCTGGCCCCGCCCTGCCTGTTTTTTGGGTTGTTTTTGGCTGTTTTTTGAGCAAAAAAACCAGCCTGAAAAAGGCCCCAAGAATGGCCTGAAAACATCGCAAAAAACCAGCCTGAAAACAGCCCGCTTTTGAGCTGTTTTCATGCTGTTTTTTGTGCTGTTTTCAGCCCATTTTGGGGCTGTTTTCAGGCTGTTTTTCAGGCCAAATTGGCTTGAAAATGGACTGAAAAACAGCTTGAAAATGGCCCCAAAACAAAATGGGTGGGGGAGATATCAGCCGGGGGGGATTAGCCCCCACTGGCTGAATCCTACCTGTTCCTTCTGTTCCTTTGAGGTGAGTGGCCTGGAGGCGGGGCTGGGTGTGATGAGTGATATCACCCACACAGTCGCATGACCAATTGGCCACGCCTACCCAGCCAGAGACTGGTTGTTAAAAAAAAATGCATCCCACCACTGGAGGGAGTCAACCTATTCTCCAAAGCACCTGAAGGCAGGGCAGGAAGGATGGATGGAAACTAATCAAGGAGAAAACTAAGGAGAAATTTCCTGACAGTTAGAACAAGAAATCAGTGGAATGGCTTGCCTCCAGAAGTTGTGCATCCTCTAACACTGGAGGTTTTTAAGAAGATACGGGGCAACCGAAATACTGGAGATTGTCTTTCAAAATCCCTTGGCAATGTTTCTGAGTTTTATTAGAGGAGATATTGGAGGATGTTAATGCCAACATTGGTTATTTATTCATGTTATTAGTAATGAGAACGGTGGGGTTATGGTTAAGGCTAAAACTGAGAGACTGTGAATTCTAGTCCTGCCTTAGGCACAAAGCCTAAAAAGCAAAAAGAAGAAGGTAAGGGGGAAAGCTTGCCAATAAAAGTGCATTTTATTTGCATTTCATTTTACCCACCTCAGAAGGATGGAAGGCTAGGTCAACCTTGAGCCTGTTGGGATTTGAACTGTAAAATTGCAGGCAGCCGGCAGTCAGAAGAAGTAGACTGCAATACTGCACTCTAACCACTTCACCACTGTGGCTCATGGTGCTATCAAAGTAGAGGCAACATAGTATTATATCATTATTAAAACCAAAGCAGATTCTAATACCAAAGCAGACAGATTCATACCAAATGAAATATATCTATTTGGTGCCTAGTCCCATATTTGAAATTATGTTTTTACAAGCATCCTAAATCTAGGAGAAAGGATTGGTTCTAATGGCTGGTGGAAAGGCAATTCACAGAAGGAAACAGTTTCAGGCCTCCCTGATTGCTTACATTTCCAAGTCTGAAAATGTCAATAGGAAATTGAACATCATAGGGAGAAATCATTGTGTTTCAAAATTCTATACAAATGTTAAATGTTACTATTAGTAGTTGCAAGCTGAGAATTATTGGTTTTATCCCATTGCTTTGGAATTCATGATGTTCAGTTGCAATTTTCAATGTTTGTCATTTTACAAACTAACATTTTAAGAATCATATTCTTGTGTGTTCCCTTTGAAAATAACTGTTAAGCTTCTCTCCCAAAAGGCAGATGAACTCTAGAAATGAGAGAGTTAATAAATGAAGTTAATAGTCCACTTGATATGGAATTTAATACATCTCATTCATGTTTCAGATTATATTGCATATTCTTTTTGCTTTAGAGTGCTCTATCTCAATTCTCTTGGTGGAGTTGATCAATCTCTCAATGAAGTGAGTAATTGACTTGTAAACTTTAGTTAGATAGCCTTGGCCCATGAAAAATGCATAGTTGAGCTAGGCACTTTAAGATTAGATATAAGCTCTTTTCCCAGCTTTTTTTTACAAAGTATTGAAATTAAAACCCCATTTCTTTGCTGTCTAGGAAAGTCTTATCGGTATATCAGGACTTTTTCCCCCTTTAGCATCATGTTTAGGAGAGTTTTAAATGCAGAAATAAAAAGGTTTTTTTTTTTTAATTTGAAAGAAGAAAACCCTAACAAAACCTTTATTGATTAGTTACAACAATTTTCTTGGAAAAGTTTTCTTTTTACAGCTTCAAATTAGCTTCTTTTGATTTCTTTTAGATTTCTTTCAGCATTTCCCCCCTAAAATTTTCTCCATTGTTTCAAGAAGCAAACATTGTTGCGATGTGTATGCATATTTACTTCTGTTTTTATGTCTATCATCTCCAGCTACACATCTGCCTTTCTAACTGCATTTCTTTTGAATCTGCCTTTCCTGTGATAGCACCTGCTTTGTGGAATTATCTCCCTCCTGAGATTCAACTGGCCCCAATCTTGTTACCTTTCAAGAAGGCTTTGAAGACATGTTTGTGGACAAGATGTTATATAAACTCAGCTTGTGAGGTATGTCTCAAGTGTGTACCTACTTATTGTAATTTTAGATACTTCATATCAATTCTGTTTTTATTATTTTATTATTGTCTAGAATCACATTTTGGAGAGTTGGGCAGCTCTATAAATTTGATCAATCAATCAATCAATAAGCAAAGAGACTATAAAACCTCTGGAGAGAGAACTGTACAGAAATGGGTGGAGCATTAATACTTCACTTAGTGCTCTTTTATATGAGGATTTAAAAGGAGGTGTTTAAACTTTTGGAAAAAAAATAGCTAGCTTTTAAATTAAAATATGTTTTTAAAAGTCAGAATAGTTTGTGCAATAAGAAATAGCAATAGTATGAAATCTCACAAAGACTTGGCATCTAAATGTCAAGGTAATTTCATAATGGATGAATGTATGCAGCATGCGGCTCTCAACATAAAGAACTAATTGTGACCATCCCTTTAAAATAAGTGTTTCTAGGTAACGTGGAACTTCTTACTTAGTCCAATAATTTAATTACACCTGAAAATGTATTTTAATAATGCTGTTATATTAAAATGGATCTAAATTTCCATAACAATGGTGCCTTATTTCAGGGGTGCGATTCAACCAGTATAACAACCAGTTCGGTGAACGCATGCTTCGCAATTGTAAAAAGGGCGAAAACTTAGTTTACTGCAGCCCCGGTAAGTCAAAACAGCTGTCGTGCTGCAATCCACACTGCCACACTGATCACCTGGGCTTTGCCAAAAGTGAATACAGGACAGAATAGCGCAGGGGCTGGAACTACCAGTTTGCCCTAACCAGTCCATACCAGCTGAATCCCACCTCTGCATTATTTCATTAAACAAATGTTCCTGCAGATTTTTGTAAAGGACATTTGTTTTTCACTTACAGCTCTTCTGGAGGCAATGTTTCTATAAGACGTGCAATAAAATATGAGCAACTAGTTGTTGTTTCTTCAGAATGCATTACTCTGTGAATGCCTCCAAATACATGCCTAGCCCTCTAATATCTAAATTATGTTTGAAAAAAGACTCTTCGCAGTTTCCAGATGATAAAAATGCTTATTCCCTTTTTTCCTTTATATAGATAGTGCACACTCAGTTGAAAGATAATGAAAACAAAAGGGCAAAAGAAAATAAGAACATGTGTTTTAGAATATAATATAATATAATGGAATGAAATGAAATGGAATAGAATAGTTTTGTTGACCAAGTGTGATGAGACACACAAGGAACTGTGCGTAAGCTGTCACTATATACAAATAACGAAGTAATATAATCATAAGATACCAGTAGACAACAACACCACCAGATGGATTTGTAACTGGCTGACAAACCATACTCAACAAGTAGTCCTTCATGGTACTACATTTAGGTGGAGGGAAGTAAGCAGTAGGGTACCACAAAGTTCCTTCTTAGGCCCTGTATTCTTCATTTCTTCATCTAAGTCTCTTCATCTAAGTCATTTCATAAATGAGTTAGATGAGGAAATAGCACTATGATAGCAGTATTCCAGTATTTGAGAGGCTGCCACAAAAAGGAGTGGGTCAATTTATTTTCCAAAGCACCAGAGAGCAGGGGAAGAAACAATCAATGGAAACTAATCAAAGGAAACCGAGAATTAAAGAGAAACTTCCTAACAGTGAGGACAATTAATCAGTGGAACAGTTTCCTTTCAGAAGTTGTGGGTGCTTCATCATTTGAGGTTTTAAAGATGAATCTGGACAGTCACTTGTCTGAAATGGTATAGGGTTTCCTGCTTCAGCAGAGGATTGGACTAGAAGACCTCCAAGGTTCCTTCCAGCTTTATTATGATTCAATAAGAGAAGGTAGTAGAAAAGATAAGAAGGATATTTGTACTGTAAGCATTATACTGCCCATGGATGGATCTGCCAGAATTTTAGTTAAGCCTGAGCACAAACTTTTTACCAAATGTCTCACAGAGAAATGTGAATGATGGGTGCTCTAAATTTTTCCAAGGGAAGAAGAATTTTTCTAATAAATTCCATAAAGAACAGGAACTCATCTTGATAGTAACAATAGCATTATTATTCACCAAGTGGATGTGTTCTTTGATTATGTCTTTCCTTGGGATTTAATGGAAGGATGGAAAGCCAGGGATACTATAGGATTTGACTAATAATACAGACTTACAAAAAATTAAAACCAGCTTAAAGCCTAATTACAGTAATTCATATTTTGCATCAACTTATAGCAAACACTGGTTGATTTGAAAAATATAATATAGACGATGCATCATGCACAGACGAGTTTGGAAAGTTCTGGAAACAAAAAGTAAGCCATTTGAATGGCTTTCTTAGAATGTAAGCCTTTTGTTAGTTGCGTATAATAAGTTTGTTTTGATTTACATTTTGGTTAGTCTATATCAGGCATGTCAAACTTGCATTGTCATGGTGGCATGGTGGCATCATGTGATGTATTGGGACTCCCCCCCTTTGCTAAACCAGGCGGGGGCAGGGCCAGCATGTGACGCATCTGGCACACAGGCCCTGAGTTTGACACCTCTGGTGTATATTATACCTGAGCTGCGGTAATGCAGTGGTTAGAATGCAGTACTGCAGGCTACTTCTGCTGCCTGCTGGCTGCCTGCAATTTGGCAGTTCAGATCTCACCAGGATCAAGGTTGATTCATCCTTCCATCCTTTTGATGTGGATAAAATGAGGACCCAGATTGTTGGGGCCAATATGCTGACTCTGTAAACCACTTAGAGAGGGTTGTAAAGCACTGTGAGGCGGCATATAAGTCTAAGCACTATTGCTATTGTGTTTCTGTAAATTTAGGAGGAGTAAATTTTGGAATAGGCTTTTAGACAAAAGCAGACATTTCATTTTCATAATTCATCCCCTATTATATGTTTTCAATCTATCTATGTGGCTGCTATGAGTCAAATCAACTTGACAGCCGATAATCAATATACTTACACTAACAGTATTACAAAGTTATGTGGCCGCTGACTCTGAAACACCATTCCTTATAACATTCAGTAGGTCTGGGTGAATGATTATGAAGCAAAGTAGAAGAAGGTAAAGACTTGTTATATCTGTCAGAGACAGTTGATGAGTCTGAAATGGCGGCAACATTCTCTGTCAGTAAACGGAATTGTTTGTATCAGATACCACAGAGAATAATTTCCCATATTATGGATTGATATGTGATATCACTTTAAAACACATCAACAAAAATTAAGATGGAGCAGCCACATGGGTATCTGAAACAATCTATATAATTGATGTAATTTCTCTCTCCTTCACTGAGCATCCATGGCTCCTTAGCTTATTCATGACTCCATTATATGTTAAAATGTGTTGTGATTCACCACTCAGGAATCCTGATCCTAATTATAATGCTGTCTCTTTTGTGTGTACTGGCCTATAATTTGAACCCCAAATACTCAAGAGTGAAATGAAGCAATGCTTTATGGCTCATGTCCTGACATGCACCAGTGATCTGCTGATGCGTCTTTTCACACAGACTCCAAGAATACAAAACCAAACGTGTTTTATAAAATGCACAAAAACAGAACATCAACAAATAATGTGTTCTTTCAATTGGAAAGGAAAAAACCCCTATTATTAGCCTGCCTGATTTATGTTTTTTTATAAGGTAACCTGAAAAATGTAGACTTTCTTATGACCTTGATATCTGTTTGCTGAAAGAAATGAGATAATAGGTGAGTTATTTTTTTGAGTCAGATCTGAGTTTTATCAAAACAGAACGCAAATATATGTGCATATCTTGAGTTACTTGCTGGTGTCTGGATCCCCTTCTTAGGGGATTGCTCATAGATATACCATTCTCTTTGCTTCCATAACTGTGAGGCTGAAATTCCAGCTTAAATTGAGACTTATTGGAAATGGCTGTTGAGGACTTGAGTACATTTTCTAATATTATGCATATTAACCTGTACCATTAAGTGAGATGATTATCAGTGGCTTTGCTATTTTGTACTCACTATAACCCTCTGCACACATCCACCAAAGCAACAGCACCCTATAGGCTATGAACATAGAGTGAGAAAGAAAATATTATGGACTTGTTAAGTAGCATGACACTGGCAGTGGGCCATGCTTAAATTCTCAGTATGAAAGATAGTAGCTGGATGAGAAAAGTTTAAAAGGTGAAATTGAAAAAAGAAGTCAAATGTAGCTATATTTGTATAGGGCTTGTTTTGTTTTTTTTTAAATTAAAAAGAAAATAAAGCAAAAAGGAAGAATAATCAAACTAGGCAAACAAGGCCGAATGCATTTTCAAATGTAGGTGAGGTTCATTTACCCGTAATTGACATATATAAGATTCTTTGGAAGTGACATTTATTTTTGGCACTAAAAAAAGCTAGACATAATTTTTCCCAGAGATGAAATAAAGCTGTGTGAATAAAAGGATGAGCTGGGTGAGCTGCTTGATCCATAGGAAGGTGCATTTCCACATTTAATGGAAGCATGAAAAGCTATAGAGATCACATATTACTGGACGGATAATCATACAGTGAAATAATTCACTTTATAACTAAGTAAGTGTAAGGTAATCAAACTTCATACACGAGAATTTCACTCAGATTATCATCTTCTTTGAAAGAATTTATATAACAAATTCTCTTAGAACTGACCTGAATGAAATGTAGACATGTTTCTAGTTAGAGAAAATTGGGGTGATCTAAAGTGCAGCAATTTCTAGCTGAATCTACTATGTCTTGCTTATAGCATGTAGCAACTAAATGTGTTATTGTCACACAAAATTGTGTGCCTGGTACTGCCCCCAATGTGCCACTGGGTGGCAGCATCTGGCAATGCTGCACCTAGAGCACCTGTAGGGGTAGATGTGGTCTCCTGCCTATAAAAGGGGCTTGCATGCCCCTCCTTCAACCCACTTTTCACATGTAGTCTCAGCAGAGGCATCTATCTATATATCTATCTTTAATAAACTATCTTTTATAATTACACCTGCGTGGTATGTAGCAATCCTAAAATCCCAACCTCATCACCTCCATGACAGTTATCTATATAGCTAATAGTAGTCAAGGAAACACATTAGGATGGTTATGTTAGTGTGACAATGGAACTCCCATACTTCCACTCTTCTGCACTCATTAATAAATTTATTTATTTATTTATTTATTTATTTATTTATTTATTTATTTATTTATTTATTTATTCATTTATTTATTCATTTATTTATTACATTTTTATGCTGCCCAACTCCTGAAGGATTCTGGGCAGCTTACAATAGAGATAGCAATAGCACTCAGATGTTATATACTGCTTATCAGAGCTTTACAACACTCCCCAAGTTACAGAGTCAGAATATTGCCCCCAAACAATCTGGGTCCTCATTCTATCGACCTTCCGGGTGGCGGGGATCAAAATGGGCAGAAAATGGAACGCATGGAGGCCGAAAACGGGGTACGCGGAGGCCAAAAATGGGATACACGAAGGCGGCAATAGACGATGGCAATCCCTGCAGCCTGAAACAGCTGATTGTCGGGAGGCCAACCAACAATCAGCTGCTTGTGCTAATCAGGCTGTCTGAAGCTGACCAGGCTGTTTGCTGCAAGGAGGAAAACTGGTGGGAGGCGGAAGCAGAGGCAGATTTTTTTTCTTGTTTTCCTCCCCAAAAGCCAGGTGCATCTTATACTTTGGAGTGTGTTATACTCCGAAAAATATGGTACCTAGCTCAAGTTGCCCTTGATTGGGGAAGAGAAGCAGGGTTTAAATCTAATAAAATAAAATAAATAAATAAAAAGTTGTGTGAGGTTTAAAACATTTGAACGGTTTATTTATATACACACTAGCTGATAACCCGGCATTGCCTGGGTGTTTTGTTTTGTTTTATTATTTTATTTATTTATTTTATGCCCCGCCTCATTTCCCAGGTCAAGAATTATCCCAATCCTGTATTAGACAGGAATAATGATGTGAAGTGGCAACATAAGTGCAGAATGGGCTGCCCTCCCTCCTTTCATTAACATCTCCACAATTTCTGAAGAAGCAATGGCTAGAGCAACTTCCCCCTGAACGCTGATTTCGGCGACAATTACATTAGTTAAAATGTTTTCCCTGTGCCACCAGTAGTGTCAGGAAATGTCATCTCTGCATGACGTACATCATGTCAGGTCTCATAGTAGTGCAGGCAGGCCCCATTACAAACACACCCTTGTCAAGTACTGTGAAGCTGTTACCATGGCAACTCCACTGTCCTGTAGGCTGTATCTTCACTGAATACCAGCCCCCCTGAGGGATGTTAGGGGTGTCTTACCCCCACAGTATTTGTTTCCAGAGGATAAGTCATATGTGTACCAAGTTTGGTTGAAATTTCTTGAGGTGTTCCAGAGTTATGCTGAAACACACACACACACACACACACACACACACACACACACACACACACTGCTGTTGCCCCCATTCTATGGAATATAAGCACTCCCATAGAGATGAGATGGGCCCCCACTCTCCTAGCCTTCCGGAAAAGCATGAAAATATGGCTCTGTTATCTTGCTTAGTGCTCACAGAGGAGCATGTAGCCATGGGGTGCAGTAAGTGGCCTGAAAGTCCTGCCCCCCTGCCATTTTACTTTCTAATCATCCTTGTCTCTTTCTAAATTTGAACTTTTACATACTTTCCTTTTACATTTTTAATATTTTTAATTGTATATTACCCAGTGTCTCTCTTTGCGGGAGATTTAAAATTTGTTAGTTTTAAAATTTGACAAATAAATAAAGAATTTCCGGGAGGCAAAGTGCTGGAAGGGCAGGTATCTCCAAAGCTCTGTATCTCCAAGCAGTGCATTGGGTGGTAGGATGAACCTTTTGCTCTTATTCCGATTCCCACCCACACCTAGGATTCCTCCTCTTTGTTTTGATGGGGGGAAAAGGGAACCTGAGGGAGTCTGAGAGCTGAACATTTTAGAAAAGCAGCACAGATCAAGTATATACTATCATCTTTTTCAGACCTTAACTTTCACCTGTCCACCTGAGAGGTCAAGCAATGAGTCTGAAGCCCTGTAAAATACAGTCTTTCTGAACTGTGTTTTTGTTAGAACTGGGACATGTGGTCCATGCAGATGAGCCATAACCTTTCAGACAGATGGACAGAGACAGTCAGTCAGTCAGCTAGTCAGTCAAACATGCAGTCACAATTCAGATTGAATCAGTCTTTTTCTTCTCTCTTTCCATCTTCCTTTCCTTGTTTAGAAAAACTCGCTATCCTTTTTAAGTAAGACTTCCTAATGCATATTCCAAGGTCAGAGAAATGGTGATATTTAGTGATTACTTGACCCTTTCCTGGCATTTGAAATATCCTTCTACCAT
>JANHGC010001841.1:0-19154 GCA_027560395.1 Boaedon fuliginosus
TATGAGCAAAAAGTAAGAAACAGAAGAGATGTGGAACATGAAAAATACATTTTAATTATAGTGTTTAGGTAGGAGTGGTGGGTGATAGGGGCATGCAGAGTGAAGCTTGATTTTCTCTGCTTATTCACAAAGACCGAACATGCTTACAATCATACTGAGCATGGCAAAAGGCACTGCCAAAATATAGCAAAGTGAAATAAGAGTATATCTCATTACCAATTCATAAAAAGAAACTGGAATGAGGAGATTGCATTAACTGCTATAAGTGCTTATTATGCTCCTATGCGTTGCTCCAAAAGGATTTCTAAAAAAACATTTTTATATTATGTGTGGGGTTACGGTAAGAAAAATGTGCCCATGAAATTTGGTCATGTGCGTATGAAAGTGAGTTCATTTCTCTAATATGATCTATGGTGGTGGAGTGGCTAGAATGCAGTATTGTAGCCAAACTTTGCCCACAGCCAGCAGTTCAATCCTGACTGGCTCAAAGTTGACTCAGCTGTTCATCCTTCTGAGGTCAGTAAAATGGGGACTCAGATTGTTGGGGGCAATATGCTGACTGTGTATACTGCTTAGAGCACTATATATAAGTCTGTTGCTATTGCTATCTACACTAAACTTTTCTCACCAAGTAAATACTGTATGGGCTTTCTTACTTAGTTCTCCCTTAGTTCCCAGTTGCTAGAAAAAACATTAAACTTCCACTGATGTCCCTCATTTGCTATTCTTCACTCATTTTTTTTTTTAAAAATAGTGCACATATAGATCATTGCATGCATCTCATATACATAGTATAGAACTAGTTTAAAAAGCCCAGGTTCATATTCACATTGATGGAATAAAAGTGCCCACGTGCTGCAAAATTTCACTTAGCACTGATTATTCTCCTTTATTGATTCTTGCCTGGATGGGCTCCTTATTTCAAGAAAGAAGAAAAAGGAGCAAAGCTGGCTGCTCAGCTCACTTATGATGAAAACCAACTTTTGCCTCTGAAGTTTTTAACTGAGTTTAAATCACACAATGATGTTCGATAATAAAATGGCTGAAATTCTTATTGGGGCACATGCTGTATATTTGTCTCTTATATCTTTTGGTTACTATAATAGATTCACACTTAACTTGGAAAGGGTAGCAGACTGGATGGAGATATGTTTATCTCATGAAATCCATGGCTAACTCATTATCTTTGATGTTTTACCTAGGAGATACGAAGTGGAACCTTCCAGAGGGTTCCATATGAAAACCTCATATAGAAAAGCATGGGGTTTTCTTCTCTTCCAGGCAGCAGTTCCAATTCTGCAGCTGAGAAGGAGCCATGGATGGACACTACCCCTCACTTCTCTGGCTTTTATTGACTGCTTCAAGCATGGTTGACTTTTCCTCATTGGTCCTTTCATTCTTTTCCTTGTGGCTGACTGTTCAAATGGATTACTGGCAAATGATGTTGTAAAAATCATTAGCTGTAGTCAGCAGATGTTAGATGCTGGAAGCAGGCAGTTCTAACAACTTCTTTTCTTTAATTAAAATTGTAAATAAATCATGAGTCTTTGCAGGCAGAAGCCTACGATCTTTGAGAAAGATGAAAGATACCTTCCAACTGCTGGTAGTCTTGATGGAACTTCTTTCCCTCTGCTTTTCTCCATTTCTTCCCCGCTTTCCCACAACTGCCCATATGTACTGCTTCACTGTTTAAAAATCCTAAAGATCAGTACCAGAAAACATCTGTAACTCCTGCTGGTCCATAAGCAGATTTACATTTCTTGACAACTAAAAACAAATGAACTTTCCCATATTTTCTATTGATACTTGTTCTGCTTATTTTTGTTGCAAATCCAAACCTGATGGCACCAGTGGTTCAGCTTTTTATGACCTAAAAACCACAATTGTGCACACCACGGGTGTCAAATTTGCAGCATCACGTTGTCATCATGTGACATATTGCAATGTTTTTTCTCTTCACAGAGCTGGGGTGGGTGCGGCCTGTGCCTGTCGTATCTGACCTGCGGGGCGGGCTGCCAGTTTGACACACCTGGTGTAGACGGAGAATTTAGGCTTTATTTCATGTCCCTATTTGTCTATTGCTCTACCTGCCCTTTCTCTAAGAGACTGCTTGAGACCAGTCATTTCTACTCTTCTTTCCCAGATATACACATAAACAGAATGCATACTATTGGACTCTTTCCCCTGGTAGGATGTAATTAGCAATTTCTGGACTTTGCCAATCGCTACAAAGTATTTCCTGCAAATAAATATATTTTCTACTGTTTTACCTTTTCTCTATTCTCCCACCCTTTGTCAGGCACAAGTACCATATTTTTTGGAGTATAAGACACACTTTTTCTACCTCCAAAAGGGGATGGACTAAGTACTAAGGCTTTCTCTGTGGTGGCACCGACCCTCTGGAACCAACTTCCAACTGAGATTAGGACCACCCCTACCTTACTGGCCTTCCGTAAAGCCGTTAAGACCTGGCTCTGGCGGAAGGCCTGGAATTAATGTACCCTCCCCCTTGGATGATTGTGGTATGGTTTAGACTGTTTTTACTGTATATTTTTTGTGTTTTTATTGTTGTTAGCCGCCTCAGGTTCCCCTTGACTGGGGAAGAGAGGCGGGGTATAAATCCAAATAAATAAAAAAATAAAATAAAATAAAATAAAATAAAATAAAATATGTCACTTGGTGGAATCATCCGTATTTGGCCATAGAATCTATCTTGCTCTGGTAAGGGCTATCTTATGATAATGAATGAAATTCATTGTCACATATTTTTCCTATTTATTTATTTGTTTGTTTGTTTGTTTATTTATTTATTTTGATTTATACCGCCTCATTTCCCCGGTCAAAGGGAACTCGAGGCGGAAGGCCATATTTGGAAGGCCATTTCATTTTTTCACCAACCACTGCAACAACCTGATGTTTGCAAGTGACTCAAAATCAGGGCCTTAATATCCAAAACTCTTTGTCTGAATATTGTCTTGGCCTTGTCTGACTGAGGATAGATAACGAGAAGCCGTAATACAAGATGATTTGGAGAAAATGGTTGATCCATAAGGTGTGTTGTAGTAAGCCTATCTGTTGTGGCATATTTTTTATAGTTGTTGGGCTCCATTGAAAGAATTGTCGGCTAATAATTAAAGGCTTTAATTGCTGTTAGACTACAAATTAACTGAGTATTTGTTTCAGCTCTTACTGATAAAGCAGGTATATTCCTGTTGGTCCCTACAACTGTACTTAAAAAGTGTGCTTGATTTTGCTCAAATATAGAGGCATTCGATAGGCCCACAGATAATACCAATACCTGTTAGTATTGGTACAAGTTTTATCTTGTGGACCTTTAAAATGAGGACCAAAGAGCTTTGACGGTTGTAACTAAGTAATTTATTTCGTAGTTTTGAGATTGTTGTTGTTTTTATAAAAAAATGTCTGAAGTGGTTGGCCCAAGACCCTGGATTTTTAAAAACTACCCCTAAGTGTGAGAAGGGGTCTGTTTGTTTTATAGGTTCTTCTTCTAAATGCCAATTGTGTTTGGGCCATCTTTTTCCAAAAACCATTACTTAGGATTTATTAATATTAAAAAAAATTAGAAGTGCAGTAGGAACCAAATTTCCCCATCAATCTTTTCAGGCATGCTTGGAATTAGGCTATCAGAACCATGTCATCTGCATACAAAAGGATATTGAGGTGTCTTTTAAGGTTCTTTGGCATGTGAACATCTGTAGAATGGAGAACTTCTGGGATGTTGTTAATATAAAGTTTAAACAACTTTATGCTGTTTAATTTGCGACCAAAGTGGATTCTTGTCTAATACTTTTATAAGTGGATACTCTGGGTGAGAGAACCATTTATTTCATTATGGACTTTCAGGTATGTATTATCAGGTATAGAAATCTAGGTTCCATTTGTAGCTTGGCAGCCTTCCCTCCATAAGATGTCTCTATTTATGGAATCTAATGCAGCACTGAGATGTATGAAATATATAAACATATTTGCCATCTGTTGTGCATTTGGTAATAATATGGTATAGAACATGGGTGTCTAACTCACCATGTTACATGATGTTTCATGACACTTTTCCCATTTGTGGAACTGGGGTGAACATGGCCTGCATGTGACACATCCAGCCTGCAGGCCGCCAGTTTGACATCCCGGTATAGAATAAATCAGTGATCTATTGTCAAGTCCCAAGTCTGAACATGGCCTATTCTTCTGCTAATATATTCTTCTCACTTGCCAATCCTTTCTTCAAGAGATGTTTTGCATTTTTGCGTTATATCAATAAGGCATTTGAGTCTGTAATGGATGGGGGGATCTTCCTTGTGTTCTTTTTTGTTTATGGGAAGTATAATGAAAAGTTGTTTGCCAGCCTAACTCTCCTAACATAATCTGCTCCTAAATTTGCATGCTGTTGTATGCCATGAATTGAAGCCTGGTAGGTGAATATCTTCATTAAAGGTAAAGTAAAGGTACCCCCTGTCCAGTCAATTCCGATTCTAGGGAGCAATGCTCATCTCTGTTTCTTAGCCAAAAGTGCCAGCATTGTCCGAAGACTCTTCTGCGAGCAAGCGGCCAACATGACTATATGCTGAGGCACATGGAATGCTGTTACCTTCCCATTGAAGTGGTACCTATTTATCTAATTGTATTTGCATGCTTTTGAACTGCTAAGTG
Source organism: Boaedon fuliginosus (assembly GCA_027560395.1). Classification (NCBI taxonomy): domain Eukaryota; kingdom Metazoa; phylum Chordata; class Lepidosauria; order Squamata; family Lamprophiidae; genus Boaedon; species Boaedon fuliginosus. The sequence goes on from JANHGC010001841.1 coordinate 4,669, forward strand.
GGCAGGAGCTCTGGGGCAAGTAACATGAGCTCACCGGCCTGCATGGCACTCGCATCTCAAACTTGAGCTGTCAGCTTTTCAGCTGAGAAACTCAGCATCTTTAACCGCTGAGCCAATCGCACCCCCCTTGAATATCTTCATTACCGGTGGTTAACCATGTCTCTTGGAATGCTATGATGTTGAATTTGGAAAGGAATTCCAACAAATCTCCATTTGACATTTTATTGCATTCGGTTATATTCCCTATCAGTAGCTGAATAAACTTGTTTATTGTCAGAAGGGGTAGTTGGTGATGTAATTGAAGTCTGCGGTTGAATAGTATGACTCATGCAGTCACTCTACAGGTGAGATGAGATCCAAAATTTCTTCAGTATCTAGGAAAGCAGATTGGTTGTAATGTGGCCCACCTCTGCCTCTCTTTTGCTGCTGTATAGAATCAGGTAGGTTTTGTAATGTTTGGACACAGAATAATGAATATTAGAACATTAGAAAGTTATCATTTCATGTTTATATCATTGGCTCAGTTCTGGGTGGTTATTCTTCCTGCCTCAGGGGCTACCTTTTTCATGATTTCCTGTGGTTCATGGAGTAGAGGTTTGCTTGGAAAGCTGGAGAGTATGCCAGTTTTGTGTTAGACTGTAGATATCCATCTCATGTTCCTGGTGAAGCCTGCCACCTGGTTCTCAGGCTTTTAGGCCATCAAGACCTTCCTGTTGTCTGTCAACAGCATCCAAAGTTTCATTCTTTGAAATTTAGAGTTTGCATCCATTCTGAGGGACTCTTGTGTTGATGATCAGCTTATCTAGATTCCCCTAAGTGGAAGGGAATCTAATTAGTTAATCTAATTAGTTAATCTGTTAGATTGCGTAAAATTCATTTCATTCAATTGCATTTACATGCATGAATCAGTGCTGCCTCAGCATTTATGCTAATCCAATTTTCGGTCAATTTTCAAGAGACCTCATAGTGCTTTTAATTAAGCTGTGGTTCCCAAAGCTTTACGTTATTTGTTAAAATGTTGAGGTTTAAGCTACAAACAGATTAAACTGAAGCAATTATTTGAAAATAATTAAACATAGATTTAAGAAATGTCTTTGTTTTGTGTCTCTTTCTTATAAAGAGGACTATAAATTTTCATTAAAAATTCACAAAAGAAAGGTGTTTTTTATGTAATGAAGTAAAACAGGCTCTGAGAGATTCATCAGCACTATCCCATTTGTAGCTCTGATCACCTTTCTTACTACTACAATAATAGGAAAGAGTTTGAGATACAGTTAGGGTTTTGTTTTTGTTTCATTTTGCTTGCATGATAAGGTCATAATCTACTTTGAGAAAGCTTAGGAGAAATTGATCACAAATGTTTGCATAACTAGGATAAGGTTCCAGTTGGTTCCTGCTTGCAGAGAGAAACTGATTGGGAAGATTAATCGGTTAGGATTTGTAATGAGCATTGGAGAGTAAAAACTGAAATGGTGGGTAGAAGATGTGGGCTGTTTAGAGAGAGAAGAGAAGAAGAAACTTCATAGCATACATGTGGTTATCATCAAGATCACCTTCTCACAACTGTTTTTGTCCACAATAAGAAAAGCAGAAGGGGCTCCCTTCAAGCCATTTCTTTTAAGGAATTTCATCATCAATGTCCCCTCAGGTCTTCTCCATCACCATCACTCTTCTTTAGAACAGCTGAGATCCCACCGAGATATTGTATTACTCCAATCCTGCTGGGTTTTAGGAAGTTTTAGGAAACTATATTTTTTTCAGCAAGCCTTAAGGCCAGATATGCTATTCCTTTTGTAGTGTGATGTTTATTTTCAACAGAATTTTTGATTTAAAATTATGATTCAGATTGCTGGTTTATCATTATTTATGTATAATTGTTAATTAGGAAAATAGGAGACGTAAACCATTTGTAGTTGATAATAATTGAAATGGCATGTAAATTAATAAGTAAATAAAATAGGAAAGGGATTGGGCTATAATTTGGTAACTAGGGCTATATGGAAGTTTGTTTTTGTAGATTAGAAAATTAACTAAGGAAGCCAAAGCCAGGAAAGTTTAAATTTCATATATTGATTAATTTAATAATGCACATTGAAATTATCATATTGATTAGATTGTTATAAGCTTGGTTTTTATAAGTCATTATTTATGTGTCCCTATGTTTCATATTGGACAAACTGGGAAATTATCATATAATTGTTTGTCCTAGGACTGCACTGGGTTAAAACAAATGCTGTGAAGAGAACATTAAATTGGTTAAGATGGTATCTTAATGTTCTTCAGCTTTACTAGTACATCAGAAGGCTAGGATGGAACGGCTTCAACGAGAACTTGAGATTCAAAAGAAAAAGCTGGATAAACTAAAATCAGAAGTCAATGAAATGGAGAATAATCTAACACGAAGGCGGCTGAAAAGATCAAATTCTGCTTCCCAAATTCCTTCAGTAAGTCATCATTTCTGGAGATACAGAATAATCCAGTATTGCCTTAAAATTAATAAACAAATCAAAAGAGCAATTTTTAAGTATACAATCTGCAGGATACATGGTGAGCAAGTACAAATTGAGAAGTATGGTGATATTCAGAAAATAGATTCAAGAAAATTAAGTCATATGGAGCATTTTTTCAGTCATTTGTGCTTAAACTGTCATATCTCTGTTATTATCAAGCCTGTTCTTGATATAATTATTCCTAGGTAATATGTCTTTTATCTAGATTTATATTTTTATGGAGCGTTCATTTATTAAAAGCTAAATTTTATTTCAGTGTCTAAGGTTATGATTATGTGATCTACGTAGTCATTAATTTAATTTCCAAATATTTAATTGGTTTTCAGCATACCCAAGAGGTTGCCTGAACTGCTTAAAAATGTTAAAATGATTATATAATTCTAATGTTACCATCATCAACCAATAACCATGTCTTGTTATCATAGCCATGAAACTAATAATTGTGTTTTTCAGCTTGAAGAAATGCAACAGTTAAGAAGTTGTAACAGACAGCTTCAAATAGACATAGATTGCCTAACCAAAGAAATTGATCTTTTTCAAGCAAGAGGTATTGTATTAGAAGTATGAACAATCTTTTTAACTTTTAGTATGCAGGGTTCAAGGACTGCAGAATAGGGCTGTGCACGCTTTGAAAATTACTATACTATTTGCTTCAAGAGAGCAAAGGTTTATTCTACCAAAGTAACCAATTTTCTTCAGACCTCTACTGAAGAAAAAGCTGCTGCTGCTTTAAGAGTTGCATTAACGAGTGGCTTCCTTAGAGCAGTGCTATAGCATACTTCGTATCGGAAGCACCAAAGCACTTCCGCGGTGAAAGGATTCAATTTGATGTAATTAACAGTGCTTTATAATAAAATGAAAATCCTTAGCTGTGTAATTACAAGTTACCTTTTATTTCCTCTATTTTCGTTTTTTTGGGGGGAGGTGCAAAAATTTAAAATCATATTTATTTGAGGAGGGAGAAAAATAAACTACTTAGCACATCTTAACAAAAAGAAGTTACCAGTATGTGGCCATATTCTATTGTGCTCAGAGATCTAATTCAGTACCTGCATTTAGATGCATTGCTGGGACTTAGCATAGCCTTCATTTTGAAGTACCCTCAGAATTTGGGATGGAGGAGAAAGAAGATATATGTTCTAAAAAAAATCCTACTAAAAATCAGACATAAATTAAGAATTGTGTCAGAATCAAATTTAAATTGGTCTTTTTACTATTTCAGAATAATGTGCAGGATATAAGTTGGATACACTTTATAATTTCTTTGCTTTATAACCATAGATATATTCCTGGAAAAAATGGATCAAAGATTTGCATTTTTCCAATCTGTTTATCACTCTAAAAATTTCTCTTCTTGGTGTATTAAAAGTGCAATAAAGTAAATTGAAATTAATATATTTTAGCAATTGGAATGCGGCCAAGCAAAACTAAGCGTTACTGTATTTTGATTTTTTTCATGCTTAGAATACCAAATATCAGTATATTTCTTTCTTAAATTCAAATGAGATAATATACTAGCTAGGTATTCAGGATGGGGTTACCTACTGTTGTGTCTGTGTTCTTAATTCTCAGTTTTAAATTTGCCCTGTTTTTATTAGAAATTCTATCGCACTGCAGAAAAATCCCAAAGGGAAAAAATTGGGGTTAGGTTAATAATTTAGGCCATTTGTCTATGAACAGATTTTTATACTTTTTAGTGAAAACTCTTGATTATCTTTCTCTTTGAAGTAAATATTTCCCCCATCCACTTGGTATTATAATGTAGCTGGTAGATATGGGCTTATATATGAATATACAAAAGTGGTTGGCCTCAGAACTTTATTTTAAAACAAAGGAAAGCTATGCAATGTTACTAGTAATATCTTAATCATAAATACCCCACTGTTTCAGTTTTAATTGCCTTTTTTCTCCTAGCTCTGTATGATATATGCTTCTCTTTTTCAGGACCACATTTTAATCCCAGTGCCATCCATAATTTTTATGACAATATTGGATTTCTAGGTCCTGTGCCACCAAAACCCAAAGGTAGTGCTAGTAATTTTTCTTTTCAAATTATCACTGAAATCAAACTGTATCATTTAACTTATTTTAGTCCATAATATTTGTAATTATTGTTGGTAAAAAATGTTGGAGGTCTGTAGCATACAAATAATAACCCATCATATTCATTTATTGTAATTATTCTTGTTTGTTTGTTCTTTCTTTTTGTTGCATTCATCCCATTTTTTAAAGACAGAAGCTATGAATTCACACATGCTAGGACATTTGATTTCTCTTTAATTTTAAACATAAGAACTGAGAAATTATCTTGGGATGCGCACACATACTCTTTTTCCCCAGAGACTGTACTTCATTAGTATTTATGGTGCTGTGTTCTCTTCTGATCTATCTATGTCTGTCTTGGAAGACTGAAAATGGGACAGATAGGTCTTAACAGCAGACTCAACCCTCTTGAAAAAGCATTGCCTTCCCCCAGTTTTTCCAAACCAGGGGTACACCAGCATTTATTTTGCGCTTCTCCCCAAGGGAAGGGGGAACTTTTCATTTTATATTTTTTCAGAATTTGGGATTTAAAATCTTAAAGCATTTGTTTTGGCACTTTTAAAACAACCATAAAAAAAACAAATCCTTTAGCATGCTGCACAGTTTCATAAGATTTTGAAGCTAGAAAAACTGGGAGGCAAGTACCCAAAACGAAGAAAAGAAAGAGGGAAATATGTCAAGTGCTAGCAATTTGTTTTACTATAAGAATGTCCAATACATTTCAAACAAGATCCTTTGTAAAGGGCCCTACGTGCTCTTTTTTTCATGGCTCTTGAACTTGTATATTTCTCGCCTTGCATATGTAGTAATTTATTTGCTCTTGAATTATGAGTTGGACTTTAAAATCACAGTAGTGGAAATAATATTTTAAAGTTTTAATATGTAATCACTGTTGCTTACATAGTTTGCTTGGGTCAGATGGGCGGCTATATAAATTTGTTTATTAAATAAACAATAATTGGAAAAGGGGGGCATGTATTTATTCAGCTATTCATATTTGACCATTCTTTTTCCCCCCCCACCTCAGCTGATCAAAAATCCGTGGTCAAAACACCAAAGACTGTTCCAGATACTGAAGAAGATGAGGGAGCTCAGTGGAATTGTACAGCTTGTACTTTTTTAAATCACCCAGCCTTAAATCGTTGTGAACAGTGTGAGATGCCCAGGCATTTCTGAGCCAGGGAGGCTCACTTATCTTCTGTAAATCCAACTTCTGACTATTGTGTCATTTCCTTGGGATAAATAATCATTTATGCATAGGATTTTGTAAAATTGAACATGTGACAAGGTTTATTAGTAATGTTAAATGTCATGACACAGAGATAATACCTCAGTCTTGTGCTGCAGGCAGCTGGAACTTCACCGGCTGGAAGGTGATCTCCTGAAAGAACTTGGTATCCAGCTGCCTGACATGTACAGTATTACTAGATGCCCATAAGAATATCTCTCACCATGTTCAGTCCTTTGGTGTTCCCAACAGCCTTTCTCCACAGATGTCACTACTGAATTTTGACAGGGGAAGGAATTAGATTGATAGCTTTTTTGTTTTTGTAAAGCTTTCGGTAAAACACTACATTCACAGAAGAAATGAAAAAGGAACAAATTGAAACTATTTGCTGCCACAGAAGGCCCAGGAATTATAGAAGAATTTCAGAAATGTAGAGGTACTTCTTCATCTTGTCTTCTGGAAAGCAGTTCCACATTGTGAAGACAAAAAATCAGTACAATCATCTGAAGATGAAAAAAGAAAACTGCATGCTTTGTCTGTACCATAGTCACCGTGAAATACCCCCAAGGCTTTTCCTACTGTACATAGTTCTAGAATCTTCTTTAAATGACTTTTCTTCACCTTTTATTATTTCTTGTATTTCTTAATGTATAGTGTAATAGTCTTTGTTAACTTTCTTTCCCCCTTTAAGTGATTATGCACGATTGTGATCCCTTTGTGTTAAAAAAAGTTTTTGATCTGAGAGAAGCCGTGCCTTAAAACAGCGTTTGTGACAATGCACAAACTAGCTCTTGTCTGCCTCTTCGGTATGTTGCTCTTGTAAATGCTGGTAATCTGTGAAAACCTGCAGCTGCAGCATGGTAAAAATGCAGGAAACGTCTGTGTTTCTAGTTCACTCAGGACACTGATTTTTACGGTGGGTGACACCTGGGTAATATTCTGCATGGCAAACAAAAGCACAAGAGAAATTGAGCCCCACCCCAGCATATCTGCCTCTGATAGGCTTGCTTCATTTACTGGGCATCTTTAAAACTCTCCAGAAATTAAAAAAAAAATACTGGGACTGGGAGGGAGAGGAACATATTTGAGTAAGCAGAAATAGCAGAAAATATGAATATGCTCATTGTTCTTAAACCTGATTTGGTGGAGAATAGCAATAATTGGAATCATTTGAAAGAGAGCCTGGAAAAGAGAAAACAAGCAGACTTGAAGCCATGCCAAGCATCTCTTTTTTTCATGTCCTTGTTTCTGAGGAACTCTATTCAGGTGATTAGAAAAACTTTTAATTGAAACCAAGATCATGGATTTTTAATTTTGCTCTCCTGCATACTACTACATAAATGATATGTCATCTCTCTGGGTGGGGTGAGAAGAAGCAATGAACAGCAATTATGTATTATGTATCTGCTCAGAATTAAGTGCCATTAAGTTCAGTGAGACTTACTCCAAGGTAAGTGGATATACTATTGCAGCCTAAATGTAGCGAGAGACAAAGTAGACTGTCACCCACTGTAAATATTTGCCAGTGGACATTTTTAACAGCAATTTTACAAGTGGTCTATGAAAATATACAGAAGCCTTTGTTTTAAAGGCTTTTCATTTTTTAAACATGGGAATTAAATTAGTATCCCAAATAATCAGTAAATCCAAAGTCCTTGAATTGAATGCATTATGTTATTAAAAAAAAGAAGCTTTCTTTTTCAGCTTCATCTGCAGTTCTATGTGAAGATTGATAACTGAATTTTTACCTGTTTTATTAATAAAACATAATTTGGATATCTTGACTTGATGGTTTTGTGATTTAGGTGGGTTAACTGTCTTTGTAACAGATAAGTTATTTATAAAAATTAAAAAATATATTGTAACATCTGTTTTGTGTCTTTTTAACTAGAAGTAACGTGGTTTGCTGTAGATATTCCTTAAATAATTGGTCAGTGCTAGAATACATGATGATTCTGATTTCAAATTCAGAGTCTGAACGCTCTATTTTAGGTCTAAAATCCATAGCATAATTGCAAAATTAACCTTTGTTCAAATGTCATCATAGGTACTTTTTAAGAAAACAATCTGCTTGGTATCTGATATTTGCAGTTACTAAGGTGTAACTTTAGTAAGTATTCTGGCACAATATTTAATGCTTAATTTTATCTGTTATATACTAATATAGGTAGTTCTCAACCATTCATTTAATAAAAATTCAAAGTTGTTGAATCGCTGGAAAAAGCATTTTCCAACCTGTCCTTGCACTTATCATCATAACACCTCTGTGGTCACATGATTACAATTCAAAGTCTTGGCAACCTGATCACTTGCGACTAGCTGCAGCATCCTGCAGTTACATAATCACAATTTGTTACCTTCTCAATCAGTTTCTGATGAGTAAGGTCACTTGGGGAAACTGGATTTTCTTAAAGATTGCATGGTTTGCTTAACAACCATATGATTCACTTAACAACTGCAATAAAAATGGTCATAAATTCGGGTATGGTCACATGATAACCGACTTTACAACTGCACCAATTTATAGTGGAAATTCTGGTCCCAATTGTGGTAATCCAAGGGTTACTTGTATGATGAATTACTTCCTTTGGTTAGTAAATCCTTATAAGAATCAGCACTGTCTGAGATAATGACATAATACAAAGAATTACTGGTAATAAAATGAAATTTCAAAACGAGCACTTTTGTCATAGGGAATATAAGAACACATGGAGTCAGCCAATAATACTTTGCATGTTGCTATTATTTATGGAGTAGGTGTCACTTTCCAATAGTGGGTAAGTTTTTGTTAATCATAATAGCGATCAGGCTCCATTAAGTCATAAACTGAGAACTACCTTTAAGATACAGGATCTAGAACTTGGTTGTATGCTAGTACACCTTTTTCTAACGGGGAAGAAATACGGCATGAAAAGGAAGGATCTACCCTGTTTCCCTGAAAATACGACCTCCCCTGAAAGTAAGACCCAGCTTGATTTTTACACATGTCCTCAATATACATGTGCCCCTAACTAATAGGTTAGTCAGTGGATGACATTCCCCAAAAATAAGACCTGGTGCCTTTTTTGGTGGCAAAAAATATATAATACGGGGTCTTATTTTGGGGGAAACACGGTAATTATGCAATGTGTGAAGAGGTATGTACTTCCTTTTGCCTGTGTAAATCTCCTTTCAGATAGTACTATATTATAGGGTACCTCTTAATATTTTGCAAGAAGGAAAAAAAGTCCCTGTCCACTTTCTCCCTGCCACATATGATTTATTTGCTTTGATCATGTTGTCCCTTAGTAGTGTGTATGTGGGTACATGAGCACTAAACTCAAGAGACCTAAGCCATTTAGCTTTTTCTTACAGGGAACATGTTTGACATCCTGATCTTTTTGATTTTCCAATTCTACTCATTTTATAGTTCTATTTTACAATTGTTTCAAATGAGGTGCCCAGAACCCTACATAGTACAGGTCTCAGCATCCACCAATTGCCACTGGTCTTCAGATTCAATAGCAGGTCCAAATACCACAGTTTCCTCCAAGCCTGAAGCGGAGGTGAGCTTGTACATACTGTATATCTCAGGAACTGCTCTGAGCTTTAGTCTTAAGACTTCAGGCTTGTATACTGTACCTGAGTACTAATCCTTTCCCTAAGATCACAGCCCCCAAATTATATACTGTTTACTCTTTTCCTTCCCATTAATTATGATGATTGTGAATATCATCAGCTTCATTGCTGGGTTTGGCGCCTACAACACTGTTGGCAATGAGCACATCTTCAGTAGTAGTAATAGTCCCAGTAGTTCTAGCAGTAGTAATAAGCATAATGAGGCAGGATGTAGGTAATGAGTTTTACTAAACAAGTCTCAAGGACTAATGTTGACCAACAGCCCCATGTGGATTGCTGCCTAATGACAATAGGAAGATTGATCTTGAGGGCAACAGATATCCTTAACTTTGACCTTGCTGTGCTACCTGAAAAACACCCTTGTGGCACACATTTGCTGTGTTGCTAAGTCTAGAAATACCTATGCTTTTGCACCAAGGAAAGACACTTTTCCCCCCTCTTCTGGCATCTTTTCAGACCAAGGATGCCTGGACTCTCAAGGATAGCTGAGCGAGCCTCAAAAAAAAAGTCCATTTTTAATTATTACTCAGCAAATTATGAAGTAGGTTAAGATTGTAATATGTGAGTGGCAACAGCTGGTGCCAATTTCTTTTGTTCTGGATGACAAAACTTTGCTTCAAACAAGCTTCAGCTAGAAAACATGTTTTGGGAGGGAAAAATTATGAAACCAGAAAAAGAACACCTCTGTAATGATAGGTGTTTTCTTCTTTTGGCACAACTTAAAATTATATTATAGGATAATAGAGCTGTAATGACTATTAGGTAAAGTGATCTGTTTTTCTACTCAGTTTTTAACACTAGGCTAATAGTTGGAACAGCTAGGATTATACTGTGGTTATTACTTGTTTTGCTTCCCTAATGGGCAATAAATAGTTGGACTGTTCCTAATTTTTTAAAATTGAGAAGTGACAGTCTGGGTCAGGTTTAAATAATCCACTCTGGTTGCACATTTTTATTTCTTCTGAAGTGCAGCTTCCGCTCCAAATAGGTTTGCCCCAGTCAGAGGAAAACCTTCCCCAAGTAAAATTACACCCAAGGAAGGAGACAGCAGTGCGGCGGTACTCTTTTGAAAGTCACATTGTGTGTGTGGAAACGATCTGTTTTCTATTATACAATTGCCCTTTTTGGTGGCTGACAATTTCTTTTTTTGCACCTCACCAAAAGCTTAGGAAAAAGCATTATGTGGGAGCTTCCCACAGAAGGATTATTTCAGGAAGCAGGAGTAGTTGGCTGTAGAAGGGTGGAAAGATATGTAATGTACATATATTAATTTGGAAATGCACCAAATGAAACTGAATATTTTTTTAAAAATGCCCTGAGAAAACACAGAAGCCTCTTTGGGGAGGCTTCTTGGGGAAATTTTTTTGGCTCAGTATTACAAGGCTCACCAGGAGCTGGGAAAGGTTTCAAGGTTGATGCTAACAAGGTCACTCCTGCCTTTGGTGAAGCATTTTTACTGGAATTTTTGTAAGAGTCAGCTCCTGCAGCTTTGAAAAGACTCCAATGTATAAAAAAAGAACAAGCAAGAAAACAAGCACCATTGCTACTGCAAAGTATCAATTGTAATAGAGCCTAGTAAACTAGGAGGGAACCTCTTGCTACAATTTAAGCCATCCTAGGTAGAAGACAAATATATAGGACATTTTTCACTTCAGATGGATCAGACCAATGATGTCTAACCTTTTTGACACCATGCCGAAATCACACGCGCGTATGCGCAAATGTCCCACCCAACCAGTTCGTTTCACGCCTCATGTGCAAATGTCCCACCCAAACAGTTCACTTCACGCCTGCGTGCACAAATGTCCTGTACAAACAGTTCGCTTTGTGTGCACTTTGCACCAACGCACACTGTGCATGTGTGTGCCTTTACAGGCACCAAACAGCTGAGAGATGGCAATCTGCACTGCTGCACCGATAAGCTGTGCTTCAGAAGAGGTGAGTGTAGTGCAGGGGTGGGTGAGAGGGCCCATTTTTCAACAGAACTGGTGAGAGGTGTGCATCTATGTGTGGTGGGGTGACAGCTAGCATGCCTGCAGAGAGGGCTCTGTGTGCCACCTCAAGCATGCGTGGCATAGGTTCGCCACCATGGGATCAGACAATATAGGTAGCCCTCAACTTACAACAGTTCATTTAGTGACCGTTCAAAGTTACCACGGCACTGAAAAAAATGACTTATGACCATTTCTCACATTTATCACTGTTGCAGCATCCCCATGGTCACTGCAGCCTTCTGCCTGGTCATACAGCTTAGCGACAGTACTTTAAATATAAATATGTTCCACATTTTAAAACATAGCAATAGCATTCAGACTTATATACTGCTTCCCAGTGCTTTACAGTCCTCTCTAAATGGTTTACAGAATCAGCATATTGCCTCCAACAATCTGGGTCCTCATTTTACCAACCTCGGAAGGATGGAAAGCTGAGTCAACCTTGAGCTGGTGACAGTCTAACTGCCGAACTGCTGGCAATCCGCAGCTAGCAGAATTAGCCTGCAATACTGCATTCTAACCACTGTACCACCATGATTCTTATGGTGTGGTATACCATGCTGCATATATTTTTCTCTACAGAGAAAATTGAAAACTTCTCTATGGCGTAACAGTTCTTATTTTGTAATGCTTTGATTTGTCAATTGTATTTTATCTTCTGAGAACCTGTTTGGACTGGTGATTAAAATACCAAACTACAAAACTGGGAGACAGGGAGTTCTAGTCCTGCCTTATGTACAAATCCATCTGTGTGACCTTGAGTCAGTCACTGTTTCACAGTAATAGGAAGCTAATAGTGGCAAACATCTTCTAAAAATCTTGCCAAAAATTCTGCATAAAAACTAACTAGGTCGTCGCAAGAAGCACAAATGCACACATGAATACCTTCTACTAAATTGTATACTCAGTGCAGAAATATAGGATTTAAGTAGAAATAAAAATAGTTTACATCATGAACTAAGCACTGTAAACATTCCCAATTTATAGGTATACAAGAGTTCTTCCAGAACTATCTTTAATTTCAGTGATTCTTTTTTGAAAGAAACTCTCAGTGGATTGTACCCATTACATCCCATGCTCAAATCTTAACAGTTTGGTTTTAGGTGTTTTTTTTAAGGGTAAAAAATATATTTGGGAAATTTCACTTTCCAGTTTATGTGAGAAAGTCTCAGGCATTTCATGGACCATAACCACTATATCAGTCTTCAACCCTTCTGGATGAGTTGAGGCTTCTGCTCTAAACATTATGGGAAATGTAGTTCCAGGACATTTAGAGACCATCAAGTTCATCTAGGGCCATGATGGTGAACCTATGGCACATGTGCCAGGGGTGGCACACAGAGCCCTCTTTCTTGGCAAGTGAGCCATTGCCCAGCTCAGCTCCGCTATGCATGTGTGTGCGTGCCTCCTGCCAGCTAGCTGGTCTTCAGGTCTCTGCTGTGCAGGTGCGGGGGGCAGGCTGTATGCATGGGAGTCACACATGCATATGGGGGTGCAGGGTGCATGCATGGGACACACACGTGTGTTGCATTTTAGGGATGCAAGCATAGAGGCACATTTTGGGCACGGTGCTGAAAAGGTTAGCCATCACTGATCTAAGGTGAACTACATTGTTAGCAGTTTTCAAACTTCCCTGTTTAGAATTTTTTTAACTGTTCCAAATAAGTTACTACCAATCTAACTATCAGTTCCAGCAGACAATGGAATAGCACAATTCTACTACCATGCTTTAAACAAACCCAAACTGCACTGGGGTGTGCTAATATGCCTGTGATTTCAGATATCTACATAATAAATTTGTATACTTCCCTACTTTCAGCTGATGGAGAAAAGGGTGTGTAGGTGCGTGCATGTTGTCTGTTTTTGTGTAGGAACTCAAAGAAAATAAAATACTTCCATAAAAGTCAACAACAATTATTTTTCAATGACTAAACCTTACCACATATACAGTAATCCCAACACCTCCTTAGGCACTTCATTAAAAATTACTTTTAAGTAAAGAGTAAACTAGCTATAGGCTAGACTGGTAATTTGAAAAACATCCTGGAAAAAGGCAGTGGGAACTACTACTGTGCCACTGCCAAGAAAACTTCATGGATATGTCCCTGATGTCACCAGGAGCTGTCTTTGAATTTAAGAAGACTTTGCTGGTTTAAATTAGGATCCTTTCAAATACAAGTCAGCAATAATGAACAAAGGGCTGCATAATAAGTTGAATTTTTTCTTTTAATTTATATGATAACATGTACTTAGCAAGGAAGGAAAATGGACATGCATTCAGGAGATAATCTGCTTAACACTTCAATATTATAACAGCATTTCTGTTCATTGCTTTCACCCGTTTTAATTCTTTCTCCATCCCCCCCTTTTTTTATTCAGAGCCTGTCTGAATTGGGATACGATCCTAAAACTCTGAAGTAAAGAGCAGCAATTCTCCAAACTCAGGAATAACATTCTACACTTTATTATTTAGGGGTTATTAACCCAACTCCTTTAGTTATTTTATGGACTCCTCTGGCTTTGAAAATCGTGAGCCATGGATGTGAGACGGAAAACTTCTATACAAGTTTTGTGTTTTGAGGGTTTTTTTTTGCATCAATCACTCTCAGAGGTAAAACTCACAAGGACTTCAAAGCATCATCTTATCGATGGGCAACCACAAGTTGGTAATCAATATATGAATGTCAGATATCATAGATCTGTGACAAAGTATATGTTTGGGTGCTTAGGTTCAATTCCTTACTTCTCCAGTTAAGGGATGGGAAAGACACTGGAAAACCAACCACAGATGGACATGCTTGTTCAATCAACCAAATCATCCATAGGTGTAAAAACTGCATTTGCACCTTGTGTGAAATTAGGATTATTTTAACTATAGAGGGGTTTTATGATGTAGCTAGCCTAGCATTTCCAACCAACACTGGTCTTGTTGATTGGAAGGTTGGCAGTTTGAGACCTAAGTATCACATGACACAGTGTGCTCCCATTCTTGACTCAGCTCCTGCTAACCTAGCAGTTTATTTATTTATTACATTTTTATGCCGCCCAACTCCCAAAGGATTCTGGGCGGCTTACAACAGAGATAGCAATAGC
>JANHGC010001841.1:22902-33096 GCA_027560395.1 Boaedon fuliginosus
CTGAAACATTCAGCTGGACATAATATATGTTTTATAAACCTGAAAAACAATAAAAAAATTTACAAAAAAAAAAAAAACAATAGAAATTCTGGCCCTGGACATATGTGGTCATATGTCAAGGATTACTAGTACTTTGATTTTATACAAATACAGAATTATGTTGAGAAAAGTTCATACAGTTTTTGGGAAGATACTTCTTTGAATGTCTGGAGAATATAATTTTGCCAGTGAAGAAGCAAAACACACTGTCGATCCCTGTTAGTGCCATAATAGCAAGCTTCTTATATAAGATTGTAATTGATGATAGATGAAAGAATGCGGCATACAGAGTGGGGCAGGGATATATATATTTTTGCACTATTTATTAATTTTCACTGTTTAAAAGGGAGTGCAACACCCTGAAATCTGAAATTCTACTACCATAATATTCCTTTACATCTGTGCACTTGCAAAAAGCATATAAAATGCTTTGCCTAATAATTTGTATAACTAAATTCCTACCTCCGTAGGGTGAAGTTTACTACATAGGGGAAAAAATGAAACCAGGGATAATTTAAAGATTTTTCTTGAGAGGTTCACTTGGAGACTTCCTGGGCATGTCTAGAGGTGCGCATAAAGTGAAAAATGTGTTTTGTTTCATGCAGAAAACATGGTTTAGCTAAACTATTCTCAGGAGGGTTATGGTTTGGTTTGGCCAAACTGAAACCTGGAACATTTGGGTTTTTCTGTGTCTATAATGCCCGATAAGGTGGGTGTTTGCTCTTTTGAAAGATGTGTGGGTTCCAGGTGTAAATATCTGAATGTGCAAATAATGTGCAATTATCATGAACTATTGTTGAGGAAAGCCAGTGTCTTAGTCTTGTTCTTTCTGTAACCTGATTCATTGTAAATCTTGCAAACTAATGGATTGAGCATTGAACAAAACTTACCATAAGGACAGAGCTGCCATTTTGATTCAGGGAAAAGAAGCTTTTTGCTTAGAAAATTGTCCAGAGAAGGTCCGTGTCGGCCCAAAGGGTCATCGGGTGGCATGAATCTAAAAATAAATAATAACAGAAATTACTGAATCAACAATCTCATTATTTTCTGATATGTGCTGAAGTTCACAATATATCTTTACATATTCAAGCCAATCTCCTCATAAAGAAACACCTGCAAACATACATGTGAATTCTCAAACAAGTTTTGGATGTTTATATATTTCTAAAGCCATCATAAATTAAAATATTGGAAATAGCAAATTTGCATGGGGTAAACCCTTTGAAGCTATAGATATAAATTGTTTATTAAACGTAGTTAATGACCACTCTGTCAGAATAAACGTGAGCTAATATCTGCCTAGTTTGCTGGTTACCCGCTTTTGCATTTCTACCTCAGCAGGCAAGTTAGAAAGGTTTAAGATAACACCTCTGCAAACCAGTACAGTACTGATAACATACAGTATTATAATACACTGATTAAAGTATTGTTTAGAATTGGGGAAAATCAATTCAAGCTTCTATTCAATCTTTGAGTTCCCGGCATAATTTTAAGTGAGAAGGTCACTTTTCTTAGCCAAACTCACTTTAAAAGGCTGCTAGGTGGGTAAAAATTAGTACAGAACACATGTACAGCAGAAAATATGTCCCAACTGGGTGGAAGAGGGAACAAAAATTTAACTAAATGTTTATTATAGCCACAGTCTCTTATCAATTTTGCAAATTGTATCTATATTGATTCAGGGTAGCAAATAAAAGTCCAAAAGTTTCTTGTTTCCTCTTATTCATGCCCTGGATTTGCTGGATTTGGATCCAGCAAAAATCTCAGGAGCCAGAAAAGTATCTTCTATTTGCAGAATGTTTTTGACTCAGTGGGGCTTTTTCTTTGGCTCAATAGAATAAGCAACCTTCACGAATCCACCAGCCCCTTGTAGTCCCTGGGGCCATGGAGAACCAGATAAGGACAGCAAAGGTTAGACGGGACATTGGTAAAAATATTTCCTTCCATCAGGAGCAGCAATTTGATGGTTTATGAAACACGCATGAGCTCAGGCATGTCCAACCCGCAGCCTGCAGCTACATGCAGCCCCGGACAATTAACAATGTGTCCCCATAAGATTGCAATTAAAACTATTTAAAAATATATTTTGTTATTTATATACATTGACTATATTATATATTTTATACATGGCCCAAGACAACTCCTCTTTGTTCAATGTAGTCTGGCCAAGCCAAAAGGTTGGACATGTCTGTGCTAGCTAGCTGATCTCAAACAGTGGACCATTGATTTAAAGTTGCAAGCAGTTCTACCCAGAAATACCTTCTTGAGCTAATCTGTACATCTTCTGCAATCGGCTAGATATTTTAGCTACATAATAATCCCAAAACCCAAAAGAACTTTCTCTGTAAATAGATTAAATGTCCTCCCAAAATTATTTAAGGAAGATCTAAAGGATCCCCTTTAAACAGAAACTGTCCATGCAGTGGAAGAATAATTGAAATGATGGAACACTATTATGCATTGCCCTCTCGACGTCCTTGACAGGAATTATTTCCATACCTAAATATCCAAGTTGTTCTGATTTCTTTTATCTTAAGTTGTTATTTTTAGATCAATCTCTTTTTATTTACTTGACCATATCCACGTACTATTTTGCAGTTTGTACAGTACGTCATAATATTTATTCTTAGATATTTTACAGCAATTATGTGTTTTTCTAATTAATCATGATTTTGTTCTTCATCTTCTGCTCTGCGACTGAAAAAAGATTGATTGATTGTCATGCTTCTGCTTGCAAATTTTAAACTTTAGACCAGCGGTGAACCTTTTTTTCGCCTGCATGCCAGAGGTCTGGGTGCACATGCACGCGCAGCCCTCCCACCACCCTGCTCGCTTTCCCGCCCTTGGTATGAAGCACAGCTGATTGTTGAATCAGCTGTGTTTCCGCTTTGGAGATGTGCACACATGCGCATGGGGTGGGGGTGATGTCGCACGCGCCTGCACGGGTGGTGGGGAGGGTGGGGTCATGTGCACTTGCACACATGCCCCCCCACCCTGCCATGTGCATGCGCATGCTTCTCCAGAGCCGGAACATGGAGCGGCTGGGCTTTAAAAAAAGGTATGAGAGACCGCCAGGGACTTCAGGCAGGTGGGCAGGCCCACTTAAATGTCAGTGCGCGTGCCCGGAAGGAAGGCTTTGTGTGCCACTTCCGGCACATGTGCCATAGGTTCACCATCGCTGCTCTAGACCTTGCTTCTTGAAATCTGCACTTTGTAACATTAGAATTCAGTTAGATCAGGGATGTCAAACTCAATTTCATTGAGGGCTGCATCAGGGTTTGACCTTGGGGGAGTGGGGGTGGGTGGGCCAGGGTGGCCATGGCCAGCTTAACGTCACTCATGTCAGGGGTGCCTGTGGCAGCCTGAGCACTCTGCCAGTGAAAACGGGCTCCTAAGCTCTGTTTCTGGCTGTGATGGCCTCCTGCAACACTCTGCCAGCGGAAACAAAGCCTTAGTTCCATTTTTGCTGGCAGAGACACCATGGGCCAGTCCTTCACTGTTTCCAGGGTGGCCCCGCAGGCCAGATCTAAGCACCCCCATGGGCTGGATCTGGCCCATGGGCCTTGAGTTTGAAAACCCTGAGTTAGATCTCGATGAAATTAGTTTGCACATATACCAGGCTCTTACTTGTCATTGACGAAAGAATACATGAGCAGCCGCTGCTCAATGAACCATTTCCACTCGGGGTTTTCATTCTGCAGATCTCGAAAGTTGTCATTGGAAACAATGATCCCGTCTTGCTCATAGGCCAATTTAACAATGTAGCGATCATCATAGCACATCATTCTTTTGCCCTTTATTTTGCGGGATGGTGTGTAGATGAGAATTGCTTGCTTGGCCAAGCTTTCAAGGATATGCGGATCTAAAAATAAAAAATGGGACAGGAAAATGAACAAATACTACCACACACACACATACATACAGAGAAGAGTTGCGTGCAGAAGTGGAAGATGGGTTTCAAAACATCAGCATTGCATAAGGAAACAAAAACAGCTTGTAATGTTTTAATTCAGAATACAGAATAATAGAGTTGGGAGGAAACCTTACAGATCTTTTTGTCCAACCCCCTGCTGATTCATCAAGTTCATGTATTTATAAAACACAATTTCAGTGTCCACTTAATTTGAAATAAATCTCAATGCTTCCCATTTAATTAGAATATGAACTGAAATGTAAATTGTCTGATACATTGTGGTCTCCCAGATGTTCCTGAATTTATTTATTAGATTTATATTCCTCCTCTCTTCCCCTAACGGGGAACTCGAGACGGCGACAGGGAACTCGAATATAAATTCCAGCTAACCTGGCCAATGTTGAGAGATGCTAGATGTTCAGCAACACTTGAAGGATCACACATTCCCTGTTTAAACATTGCTTGTTATGTTTATTTTATAAACTAACTGACCCAATAAGCTATCTGTTGCCTACTCAAAGTTGGCTTGGAATCTAGGATAACTCAACAACTGATTCTCACATCTGGGAGCTGAGCAGCCTAGAAATTTTACACATTAAGTTGTCATTGGGTACAGAAGTGCAGATACAGCTGAAGGTCATGAATATGGAAATTAAAAGCTAACTTGTCCACAAACAAGCACTTGAATGAGTTAGTAAGTGAACTACTGCCTAATAGAACAATCTCTTGAGAAAATTATGTAAAATTGTACTATAAACAAACAAATACTAGTAGAGCTTACAATGAGGAACATTGTACTATAAATGTAATATTTATAGAATATTCTATAACATTGCCTGATACAGGTAGCCCTCGATTTATGACCACAATTGAGCCCAAAATTTCTATTGCTAAGCAAGACAGTTGTTAAATGAACTGTGCCCCATTTTATGACCTATCCTGACACAGTTGTTAGGTGAATCCCCACAGTTATTAAGTTAGTGACATGGTTGTTCCCTGAATCTGGCTTCCTCACTGACTTTGCTTGTCAGAAGGTTGCAAAATGTGATCACATTATGCTGGGACACTGCAACCTTCTTAAACATGAGTCAGTTGCCAAGTGTCTGAATTTTGATCACATGACCACAGGGAAGCTAGAACGGTCATAAGTTTGAAAAGTGGTCACAAGTCATTTTTATCAGTGCCATTGTAATTTCAAATGGTCATTAAATGAACTGTTGTAGGTCAAGAACTACCTGTACTTTGAAGTCCACTGTTATTTTGGGCTTCAAAATAAAATGTATCTTATAAGGAAGAGTTGTTAAATCTGTCTCTAACTTATGAGCGTAAGTTGTGAGCTAATCGATTGACATCAGAGTCTCTGAAATTCTAGAATTCTAGAAAGTCTCTGAATTCTAGATATTACTGCTATTGGTGCAAAGGAAAAAACATACTCTTGCTAGATTTTTGAAGATCTGGTTATTGGTAAAATAAACAAATAACCAAGCTAGCTGTTTCTTGGACAAAAATAAAAAGAACTTAAAGGTGGTTTAAATATTTGAAAACCAGTAGCTATAGCAAAACTGATTAGGAGTGGTTCTAATTGTGTTTTCTGCCTTATGCTTTTGTACTTCCACAGAAGCAGTCTTCTGATAAATATTTAATCTCATTTATTGCAGTATGAATCATTTAATGTATCACTGGGAACTAATACTTCATATTGAAAATCTGTTGGATTTGTTCGTACCTGTAACAGGGGTATCAAATCGAGATTGTTCCTTTCTCCAAGATGGAACGAAAACTTTGATGTACTGGTGGCCTCTTTCTTTGAACCAGTCTACCACCAACTGAATTCCTAAGCACGAAAATACTTCTTTGTTTCCATGACTGGAGAAAATGAAAAGCAATTATTTTTGAATGTTACCAAGTTACAGTACTTTTTAATGGCTTCTGCCGTATATATCATATGCTAGATTTAAACGAGTTCTTGTGTCTGGCAGCTAAAATTTCTGGCAAGTGGGAATGGCTTTTTTTCTGTTAAAAAATGGATTTAGAGAATTTCATTCTATACAGAAAACCATTTCCTAGCTCAAAATCTGTCTAAAAGTATTTATTTTTCTGTTGTGTAATTTCAATATTGATTTTGATGGAGAGACCATCAGTTCCCGAAAAGGCAAACTATATCCGATATACTAACATATCTGATTGCTCCTGCCCATAACACCAAGGGCATTTTGTAGATCTATATTTTAAAAGCAAGTTAAAGGGAGAAAACTGTTATCTTTGTCTATCTCCCACATCCTTTTGTTATGAACCAAAGTTAGCTATTATTTTACATTCTACTGACAGAAATCTATCTGGATGCAGGACCAGGAGAAAAATAGGAAATATATTGATCTAGCAATGCAATTATAATGAGATGTCTAATAGTCAGGACTAGATCTGATTTGAAAAATCCCAGTAAAGTTCTTAGATGCCTGGCAGAGTTCTATAAAAAGAATGGAGTGTTTTAATGACTCAGATTTCATCTTATTAAAAAGGTGACACCTGGGTGGTTTGAATTTTGCCTGAAATCAAACTGTTGGCAGTAAAATTTGAAATGTAACAGGGAACTGAACAGAACAGAATAACAGAGTTGGAAGGGACCTTGGAGGTCTTCTAGTCCAATCCCCTGCTCAGGCAGGAACCCCCCTATACCATTTCAGACAAATGGTTGTCCAATCTCTTGTTAAAAACTTACAATGTTGGAGCATTCACAACAACTGGCGGCAAGTTGTTCCAATGATTAATTGTTCTAACTGTCAGGAAATTTCTCCTTCATTTTAGGTTGCTTCTCTCCTTGAATATATAAGGTACTTGTGTATTTTGCATGAAGTAGAGCTTCTACCCAGTTTTTAATTATCTAGAGTCTATCAGATACACGACTATTTCAAAATGCTGGATTTTGAATGCTATGCTATGGCAACACCTAGAATCCTATAAGAGCACATAATTGACTTAAAATTATACTTAAATTAATTGCATATAATTAATGGGACTTTTCCATTCATAGATTCCTTTCTTTTTAAAAGAAAACATGATACAATGAGAATTTGCATGCTGGACACTAGAGGGAACCAGAAAGAAATAAATATTACAGTGCAGACATAAAATAAATAACACAAGTAAATAAATGAGAGGAACATTTAAATTTGAATAAATAACACAAAATGGAACAAAATACCTTAACAGAGAAAATGAAGGTTATTTTTGAACAATGGATCCAGAAGTTAATTTTAGAAATGACTGCTATTATAGATTTAAAATTACTCTTAAATTAATTGCCTATGATTAATAGGATCTCTTCTCATGTTATTATTTATTCCATCCTTTTTAAAAATTCTCAGCTTTGGAACATTTTTCCACTGAAGCAATTTGTATGCCATCTACTCTACTCCCTGGACTTCAGGTGACTTCATATAAAATAAACAAAATTTTTGAGCAAAACATAGATCATGAACTTGTAACAAAAAGGAAGAGACAGGATTTTTTTTTTCTTGTAGTTTTTCTTGTCTTCATGGAATTTAACCAAGTAAGCAATAATTTTAGCAGTATACCACAATTACATAATAAAGCTACTTAATTTATTCCATGTTGTAAAAGTATCTGTTCAAAAATTCTAAAGTAAACTAATGATTACTCTACATTGAATATTCTGAATATTAGTTACTACTTCTATTACATCTTCTAGAATACAGAGTAAAATTCACTTCAAATCAAGTTTGTGATAGCTTCAAGGACATTTTAGTGTAGTTTTCTTCGCAAAAATATGAAAGCCATTTGCCATTGTTGGCTTCTGAGGTGTTTCCAAACAGAAACTAAATTGAACCCTGTTTAGGTGCTGCCACCTAGCCGAACATTATATATTATACATATTTTTTCCCCAATTGTGCAGCAGTGTCCTGTTGTTTACCTATTTGCATGTACATCTTTCTAATCTAGAAAAAATATCTTGTCTGCAGCCTAGCTGGAACTCCAGTTCCTATGACATGGACCAAGGGGAGATGCACATAGATTTGTGATGGATGAAATCTGCTGTCAGGTTATCAGAAGGTGCTGGTTCCCTGCTTGGATTTAATTGTACTGAGACTTTATGACGATTTTGGTATGCAAAGTAATTAGAAGTCTGCTATTTTTGTACATTCACTAAGCAAATTCACAGAGCGTTTTGATTCCTGAGCATAAGAGCTTATTTACGTTAGCATTGTTGTAATTGCCCTGTTAGATACATACATTCTGTTTGATATTGGAGTCCATAATATCCCCTCCAGGGGTTGCTTGTTCTGGGTTATTTCAGACAAATTGGATTATCTTTGTTGACTCTCACACACAGGTTACTGCATTTTCCTGAGAAACTATGGACTCCACTCTGAAGGGAGAGCAACTTATTTGTATGGTCACCTATGCTGGTTAAAGAGGTGAGTCAGGAGTCATTTACTCCAACTTTTAAGCAATGTCTTAATTAAGTGAACGGCATTACACATTCTGAGGCCATTAGATGTGTTGGACTACCACTCACATCATTCTCAGCAGATGGGATCTTGCCTGTGGGGAATTATGAGACTCATAGTCCAGCAGGTGCCAGATTGTTATTACTATGAGTATTTCAATTTATAAAAGCAAAACAACTCAAGTCAATGTACAAAAATTAAAAATAAATCATAAAAGCAAACAGAAAAATTAAAAGCCAATAATGTTATAAACAAAAACGTTAATCTAGCAGTGTTGTTAACTTTAGGTTGTGTGGATTTCAAATGCAGCATACAGTAGCTAGCTGGGAAATTTTGGGAGTTGGAGATCCATGGATCTTAAATTTGCCAAGTTTGCTCAAGGGTACATCAAGGACACACAAAACTGTCATGCATATCTGAGAAAGGAAACGTGCATGCTGCCTACACAATCCAGGAACTAAAGTAGCAGATAGATTGAAGGTTCCCCTTTGAAGAGTCCAGCTTTGTGAAACTCTTCCTTCAATGTACCATGGTAAGAAAACTTAACAAAAATTGATAGTGCCAGAGCTTGGAGGGCACCTGATTCTGAAATCAGTGATGTGTACATGCGTACAACATTTGTTATTTTTTGTTCTTTCTCCACCCTCAATTATATATAAATCTAAGGTCACAGACTCTGCAGCTTCTTTCCTGTGCCACTCACCACACTCTGGTTTTTGTCATCAGGAAGTCTAAAAAAACCCCCAGTGAAATCTCTTGTTGTAAAAGGACTTTGATCTTCTCTTGGATTTTGTAATAAAACAGGCAGCAGCACTTTAATTGGTCTTGGGCGCAGATCTCTCTGAGAAAGCTCTGCCTGTCAGTTTAGGAAATGTCCATAAGTGGATTTTGAAAAGAGAGCTTGTTTGCATGTGTGGTTATTTAATCTCCTCAGCTACAATTTAGATAAGATCAGTTCGCACATGAAATGTCCTTCCTGGGTTCCTATTTGAAAGTGGCCCATCTTCATGCTGTCATAGCTTAAATATGTTAGAGAAGAACTTGATGTCACAAAAGTTCAAATGCAACACAATCATAATGTTAATACTATGCCTTCCTGAAAAGAGGAGAGGTCACCCCCAAGAATCCACAGTTGCATTCAGCATATTTTAAATCTTGACCTATAACATTCTAGGACTGCAGTGCAAATAGTAGCCCTTGGGACAACAAAATGGAAAGATGCTTGCCTCATTGCAACGTTGCTCCCATCGATTACAATAGGCCTCAAATGATCAGATGCCTCACTTGGTTCCTCAGTAGAGCCTTGGGGGAACAGGAGCGATCCCGGTACTCCTTCAGCGGCAAGATTGGGCTGAAAACATTGTGTCCCAGTCTCCCGAGGTCTCTTCTCCATGAGAATCAATTCTTGCAGAAAATCATTTTCCGAAGCCTCTTGACCTAATTTCTCCAGCACTTCGCACACCTCCCTCTTGCTATAGCCCAGTTTATGGAAGAATTCAAGCTTGTTCTGTTGGGCTTCCATGTCTGCACAAAGATAGGGAATCCTGCAGGAATAGCACTTTCTAAATTGGAGAATCAGATGGTATAGCTGAGTACAGGGAATATTTATGCTGCTTTTAGTCAGTAATGATCATCCACTGTAGCAAACCGACAATATGTTCTTTAGAGAAAGAGAAAACAAAAACAAAAATAACTATTTGGTTACAATGATAAATCAAAGTGCCAGTTAGATGGAAAAAAAAACCTTCAGGATTAAGCAGTTTTTGCAATATA
>JANHGC010001841.1:120428-130596 GCA_027560395.1 Boaedon fuliginosus
GAAATGAGGACCCAGATTGTTTGGGGGCAATAGGCTGACTCTGTAACTGCTTGGGGAGTGTTGTAAAGCTCTGATAAACAGTATATAACATCTGAGTGCTATTGCTATCTCTGTTGCAAGCCGCTCAGAGTCCTTCGGGAATTGGGCGGCATAAAAATGTAATAAATAAAAATAAATAAATAAATTTAGGGGGGTTTTTTTGTAGCTCCATTTATTATTCAGTTATAACCTGATGGTAATTGTTGATGCTATACATCTGCCCTTGATGGAAGAAAGTTAGTCTAGAAATAGATCCAAGGCGTACATGAGATAAATTAAGGATCTGACTGTATTTCACTGTTTGCCTGCTGGCATTTAATGTCTCATTTCAGCCTTCCCACTTCCTTCCCAGGGTGTAAGGAAAAAGTCAAAGAATGCCCTCAAATAAAACATTTAAATGCAGGTAGTCCTCAACATACCACGGTTCATTTAATGACCGTTCAAATTTACAATGGCGTGGGAAGAAAGTGACTTATGACCATTTTTCACATTTACCTGGCATCTCCATGATCATGTGATTCACTTAACAACCACGTTACCAACTTACCCACTGCAGTGATTCCCTTAACAACTATGGGAAGAAAGGTTGCAAAATGGGGCAAAATTCACTTCCCAGATGTCTCACTTAACAACAGAAATTTTGGGCTCAGTTAGGGTCATAAGTCGAGGACTGCCTATATTGAGGTTTCAAACGTCAACTTCACATTCTGAATTATGGTTTTGTTGTGGCTCGCCAGCGTGCTGCGGAGCTGGAAGCCGAGTCCGGCTCCGAAGTAGAACTGGAGCCAGACTTGGACGCAGGGGAAGGGCTGACAGAGGAAGCTGTACCTGAGGCCGGGCCATCTACAAGCTATCAATAGTCACCTGCACCTGATAGCAGTGGAGCAGAGCAATTAGAGCCCATGATTAGTGCCCAAAAGGGGCCACGGGTGATTGGTGAATGGCCGCTCCCCATAAGACATAAAAGGGTGAAAACGGGGAGGGACCTTTTACAGAGAACAACTTATTACAACCTGATCAAGTATCCTGTTTGTGTGCTTTGAATCGTGTTCAAGTGTTGTGGATTTGATTCTTGGGTTTTTGTCTCTGCATCAGTTTTGGACTGACGAATTGCTTGTTCCAGACTACGCTGAAGTCAGTAAACATTACCTCTGACCTTGACAGCCTGCACGGAGTATTTAGCAAGCTCCCAGGAGGACTAAACATCAAAGAGAAAATCTCTTCGTATGTTTGTGAAATAAAAAGGCGGTTTGTCTTTAAAATTGGCTCAGAATTGCCTGTTTCTGGCGTAGGACAGAACAGATTGGAAGGTGGGATTCTCAGCCAATCCAAAGACGCTAAATTCTCCCTGGAAAGTGGGGAAAGAAAAGAGGAGAGGAGACATGAGATGAAAAGCAGAAGGATTACGAATCCTCACTATCTTGTAAAACCTACTGAAAACTGCACATAATGAGGCTGTTCATTTTCCTTACAATTGCCATTTTATTATTCATTATAATTGGTATTTGGCCTAATGGCTAGTGAGATTCATCAGACCATGAGGACAAAGAATGCAGAGCTCACAGTAGCGTCTCTGCCTTTGAAATCACCTTCCTCAGGAAATACATACAACCTCATTACTACTTCTGCTGCTACTGCTATATTTCTTTTACTTCTTCAAGTAGGAAGGCATGTTTGCTTTGTGTCTATGTCTATGTTGCTTAAATGGAAGTATAACTGAAAACATTTGTTAGCGGTTGCAATGTTATTTTAAGGTGAAGATAACTGTGTTTTCAGAGGAATTGGTTTGGGGCCTGCCAAATGCCATCTATAGGAAACATCCAAAACGCCTACTTTTGCCAGGCAAAAAACAGCCATGTAAGAAACTCATGAAAATGAACTGTTGTTGTCACCCATTCAGTCATGTCTGACTCTCAGCCACTCATCAGCAATTTCCATGACCCTCTGTCTCACACTGCCTCCTTCAGATCTGCCATGGTCATCCCAGTGTTATCCTTTATAGTGTCTAGCCAGAAGGATATCTACGACATGTCGGCTGGTGGGCCCCCGAGCTAAGGCCTTCTCTGTGACAGCGCCGGCCCTCTGGAGCCAGCTCCCCACGAAGATCAGAACCATCCCAAATTTACTCGCCTTCTGCAGAGCCATTAAGACTTACCTGCAGGTGGCATGTTGTAATTGGCTGCACGATCACAGAGTGCATGTGCAGCCTCACAACACACCTTGCTGAGCCGGGGCTTCTGTAGCGGGCAAGCCGCACAACCCCCCAAAGAAACCACACAACAGGAACAGAGGGAGAGAAGGTAGGAGAGAGGAGGAAGGAAGGAAGGATGCAGGGAGAAGGGAGAAAGGAACACAGGGAAAGAGGGAGAGAGTAAGGAGGAAGAGGAAAAGAAGTGAGGGAGGAAGGAAGGGAGGAAGGAACACGGAGGAAAAGAACTGAGGGAGGAGGAAGGACGGAAGGAATGAAGGATGGAAGGAGGAAGGGAAGAAGGAAGGCAAAGGGAAAGAGAAGTGAGGGAGAAAGGAAGGAAGGAGGAGGAAAGAAAGAAGGAAGATGGCAGTCCATTAAAAAATTACCTGGGCAACATCGGGTAAACGGCTAGTCTATATGGCCCATCTTATAGAAAGCAACTTTTGATGGTGCATACAAGTTCTGACTATTGCAGCATTCCCATGATCGCATTAGCTCAGGTTCCTAGCTTCTGATGTTACAGTGAGCCATAGTTACACAATTGTCATTTATGATCTTACCTGCCAGTTCCCCACAAGCAAGGTCAATGCAGGAAGCCAGCAGGGAAGCTTTTGGGTCACCCCAGTAAGCTACTCTTGTTGCTTTTTTCTCCTAAGGAAGCTGCTATGAAGTGTAAGACCCAATGAGCTTGTATTCTGTAGCAATCAATCTTCTATTGCAGGGTGTCAAAGTCGCATTGTCACAGCAGTGTCACGTGACATATTGGGACTTTTTTCCTCATCTTCACTAAACCAGGCAGTGCCAGCACGTGATACATCTGCCCTGTGGACTGCGAGTTTGACACCCCTGCTATATTGTGTCCAACTGCAGCAGCCTGTATACAGCCACTGCCAGCCCTTCCCTGGCCCACCTGTGCCGTCTGCCTCTCCATAGCACCTAACCTGCACCACCCCAAATGCACCCACAGTACTTCCCACCTGTTCCCATTTAACAACCTGCATAATCCTGGGGTTATGACAACCAGGATTGCCATCAGTAAGCAATGCTGCCACATAATTATTTACAATTATATCGCTTAGTGATAGCAATTCCAGTCCAATTGCCATTGTAACTGGAGGGCTATCTGTATATACAGCAGCAAAACAACAGAGCATGAAAATTGAATAAGGTTATTTTTTTTTTTTGCTTTCTTAAGTTTATTCCAGTATCAATGAGAAATATTTCAAATAAAAATGTAGTCTTAAGTATCAGCAAAAAAAAAAAAAAAAATCCCACGGGAAATACTTCTACAAGCTTGTTTGGTAATACCATACTTAGTATGAGTACTAAAGAACTTGCAATTAATTCATCTCTATTGGAGAATAGTTGAAATAATATTTAAAAAATAAAGACAACATAATTAAACAATGCATAAATGGAACTTTTAAATATAAATATTACTGTTGATAAACTACAGAAATGTACTGTTAAAAAGCTTAAGCTGTAACATGAACAGTTGTACTCCAAATTATGACCCTAGTTTAATTATGATTCTAGAGATTGTTATAGTTTACAGTTTTTAGAAAAAGAATTCTAAATTTACACAACAGCATTATTTTGCGAAAAATAAAGCTATACAAAGAGGTCCTTCTTAACATAAATAGATTCTGTGTCAGTTCCATACACAAGAAATGATCCTAACACATCTAAACTGTTTATTGATAAAGTTGAATTTGAACTTAAATTTGTAATCTCAATGCGATCTTTAGTAGGATCATTGTTTAACCATGCACTAATTATGGACTGATTAGCCGTAGAATGAGGTAGAAATGAAGTATTTCTTCCGCCTAAAATAAAATACAGAAATATTTTTTGTTATCTTCAGGTAAAAAATGAGAATTATTTAAATGTATGGCAAATATCAACATAAAGTATACATAATATTGTTAAAGAACTTGGGTTTGCCATTTGTTAAAAATAGTTTGCAGTTTGCTGTTCTAGAATAATTTTAATGTTTGCTGCCTTTTCATTTCAAGTTAGGCTATTATTAAAACTAGGTTGATATCTGGAATTGAAGGCTAAAATAGTACTAGCAATAGCACTTAGATGTATATACTACCCCGCACTCTCTGGGTAGTTTATAATGTCATCCTATTGTTCCCAACAATATGGGTCCTCATTTGACCCACCTTGGAAAGATGGAAGGCTTAGTCAACATCAAGCCGTCAGGACTGAACTCCAGGCTGTGGGTAGAATTTGCCTGCAATACTACATTTAATTACTGCATCTCCAGGGCTCCTTGCAAAATGTGATTTGGCACAAGTGGGTGTGCATATAGCATTTTCAAGGAGCCTCATCTTGGTTTGTACAATTGGTGTGCAATTGCAGGTAAAGATACATAAGATGTTCCCAACAGATGCAAATTTCTAATTACATTTGCCCTTTGAATCTGAATCTCTGCAATTTTTGTGCACAAAATGCACAGCCATACTAGTTATTAATCTAACAGCAATTATTCTCATATTCATGTACATTTCCTCTATTCTTCACTTGCAGAAATCTGGAGTGGTGAATGTGGGCAAATACTATACAGTACATGAAAGCATTTTATATTAGAAATATAAGATGTTTAAGTTAACTATAGCAAT
Organism: Boaedon fuliginosus; assembly: GCA_027560395.1. NCBI lineage: Eukaryota > Metazoa > Chordata > Lepidosauria > Squamata > Lamprophiidae > Boaedon > Boaedon fuliginosus. Next base: position 125,286 of record JANHGC010001841.1, read on the forward strand.
ACTGGACAACAATGGACCCAGAAATGTTGCTATTTCTATGCTAGTCTGCAAGTAGCATGAAATACTTATTTGGTTAATCAAAAGTTTGAGTAAATCTTACTTGTATGAAGAAAAGATTTTCTTTCAGTCACATCAGAGGAAGCATCCCAATGCCACAGAGATCCATCTTCTGAACAAGTGAACAAATGATCAGGATTGGAAGGGTGAAAGTGTACTTCCCATACTGTAAAAGTAAATACATGGCAAATATAATATGCAAAGGTAGAACATTCTAAAAAAGTTATTTACATTTCAACAATCTGGTAGCAAATGTTTTAAAATAATTTTGTACAGAAAGGTGAATTAGCAATACATGAAAAAACATCCAAGAAGTTGAGTTAGTGCCTTCTATTAGCATACTTCTACATTCTATGTTAGCATAGCACAATGGTGGCTAACCTTTTCAACACCGAGTGTGTCATTCCATGTCCAAACAACACAGTTTTGTATGAAAATCTGCTTGACCTCTCAGATTTTGATGAAACTTGGTCTATCTAGCTTCCTTACAGAGTTATAAATAGAAATAATTAAAAAAGTGGTTTTGGCCTGCCGTTCAAAAGTTATGACATTGATTTTTTAAATTTTCATTAAAAATTGCTGTATCTAGACATATTAAACTGCCATTTTCTCAGGAACCAGATGAGATACAGATCTGGGCAATGTGTCATTTTAAAACTCTTTTGTTGAGCCTTAATTTGGTATGTGACATGACAAAATTTAGAATTAAACATATTTAAAAATTTTAAATCTAAATTTTTCAAAAAATGCCAATTTTAAAATAATTCACGAAATTACTTTGCACTATACCCTTACTCCTCTCAAGGTTTCATTTTGGGATCACAAAATGTAGAATGCAATTTGTATTAAGCGCTGTCATATTGTTTTAGAGTACTGGTAGTAATACATTTGTCCACAGCTGGCTTTCGTGAAATGTTACATGTGATATTCTGCCTATTTCTCCATGGTGTCAACTTGTACTCCCTGTATGACCTGAAACCATTATGATCTGAAAATGAAACTTTGTGAGGTGAAAGAGGATAGTGCTAACAAATTTTGTAAATTGTTTCAAAATTTTAAAATTGCCATTTTTTGAAAAATTTAGATTTTAAATTTTTTAAAGAAAATTGGTTTGATTCTAAATTTCGTGATGTCACATACTAAATTAAAGCCCAACAAAAGAGCTTTAAAATGACACATTCACCAGGTGTGTATATCATCTGGTTCCTGAGAAAATGGCACTTTAATATGTCTGGACAGAGCATTTAAAAAAAAATCAATATGTCAACTTTTGAATGGCAGGCCAAAACCATTTTTTTCATGATTTCTATTCATAACTCTGTAAGGAAGCTAGATACACCAAGTTTCATCAAAATCAATGAACACCAGTCAGAATCAGTGTGTTGATTTGACAGGGAATGACCCGAGTGACAAAACAGGAGCGTGCGTGTGCATGCCAGAAACCAGAAGAGCTGCTCCTTGATGCGGGAGCGCCGGAAACTTAGCTTCCCGGCATGTGCATGTGCACTTGCCACCTGGCCTTCAAGTTTCTAAAGTGCATGCATGCACAAAGGCCAGCTGGCTGGTGCACGCATGCGCTCCAGGGAGCTGCTCTTCTGGTTTCCAGTGCTCCTGAATGCGCGAAGACCAGCTGGCATGTTGGGGGAGCTGCTCTTCCGGCACACCTGTGTGCGTGAAGATCAGCTGGCTGGTGCCCATGCGCACACCAGAACCTGGAAGAGCAATGGGCAACGGCTGACGTGCCCAGAGAGATGGCTCTGTGTGCCACTTCCGGCATACGTGGCATAGGTTCACCATCACGGCCATGGGAGATCTTGAAATTGTTTAATACTTATCTATCTTCTTTCTTAAGAGTCGTGTAGATCAGCAGTCCCTAACCTTTCTGGCACAAGGGATTTGTTTTGGAAGTAAAATTGGCTTCCACAGATTGGGGGGTGGGTGGGTGGATGGTTTCACGCACAACCTAGATCCTGCACATGTGCAGTTGAATCTTTGCTTGCTTGCCCTCTTGCACGGACCAGTTCCTAACAAGCTACAGACCAGTACTGATCTGCAGCTAGGGACTTGGGGACCCCTGCTTTAGACTAATAACTATCACTTCCAGATATGGTACTGATTGTTTGGTTTAGTCCTTAGCAGATTGTTAAATAAGCCACATTTAGATGGTCCCAGATAGACCCTGTTTGCCACTTGAAGGTCTCCTGGACTCACAATTCCTGTTCAAAGAGCAGATGGCAGTCATAGCTAGGAGCCTTTGTACAACTTTGTTGTGGACTTTCCTGGATCAGGAGTCCTTGCACTCCTTGAAGCCCTGATCATCTAATTCTTGGACTACTGCTCCCTTCATGGCTTTGGAGCAGGGTATCTTCGAGACCGCCTTCTGCTACCATATGCCTCCCAGCGCCCAGTGAGATCCCACAGTTGGCCTATTAAGGGTCCCGTCAGCTAAACAATGTCGGCTGGCGGCCCCCCGCGCTAAGGCCTTCTCTGTGGCGGCGCCGACTCTCTGGAACGATCTGCCCGTTGAGATTAGGACCACCCCCACCTTGTTAGCCTTCCGCAAAGCTGTGAAGACCTGACTTTGGCGGAGGGCCTGGAACTAACATCTCCTTCCCTTGGATGACTGTTGTGAGTGACTGGATTAGAAATGTTTTAATTATTATATATATATTGTACTGAACTGTTTTTTATTGTAAGCCGCCTAGAGTTCCCTTGATTGGGGAAATGAGGCGGGGTATAAATATAAATAAACAAACAAACAAATAAACAAACAAATAAATAAATAAATAAACCCTCAAGGGAGTCTCTAAGGTAAAGTCACAAACAGCAAAAGTTTTAATATTAAACACAGCCATAACATTAAATAAAATCTGATTCACTAAAATGTCCAAAATTGCCATATATTTACTGGCAAAAATCACTATCGGTTCCAGAAAACTGCTCACAATAAAGCCACCAAAAATAAATTATTTTTAAAGGCTTTTTCAACAAACTGCAATGCGAGGCATTTGACTCCTGCTTGCTCACCCAAGGATTGGTTTTGCTAATGTGAAAATACAGTATTGAAGAGTTGATCAAAATATTTTTATAATGACTCAAAGCACATTAAAAAACAATTAGGAACATTTTCTGAACAAGTGAGTTTTTGAATTGCCTTCAAGAGTGGGCACCCTGTAAATATTCTTAAAATAGAGAATGACCATTGCTAGTAGAAGACAGAGTTAGGTATACCCAACCTTTGACACATTTTTACAAAAGCTAATGAAATGCCAATGTATATTTGCTGACTGAATGAACAAGTATCTCTCACTTTGATATATTTGCAGCTGTAACTGAAAAATTATGAAAGGACATTCCAGTACTCTGAATCCTGACCATCATACTTTCCCCCCTCTTATTTCTTTCAACCATGTCAAGCATAGTCCTTTGAATCTAACCCATAATTCTCTTATATCCCATATTCAAATATATGAATTTCTGCTTGCTGGCGATCAACTCAAGGCAGCAATGGTGTTACTTAACCCAGGACCAATTAGTAGTTCTTACCACCAAGGAACTCTGGGTAACCACTCCCTCCACTTGAATATTGTATAGCAATTAAGTCACATAGTAGAGATTTTGCAAATGGTATAGAAGATTTTGTTGTTGTTGTTAGCTGCGAAGTCGTGTCTGACCAGTGGTGGTATTCAATTTTTTTTACTACCAGTTCTGTGGGCATGGCTTGGTGGGCATGGCTATGCTGTCAACCAATCAGAGGTGGTATTTGCCAGTGCCGGCCAATCAGAGGTAGTATTTGCTGGTTCTCTGAATCAATCAAAATTATTGCTACCAGTTCTCTGGAACCTGTTGGAACTGGCTGAATACCACCTCTGGTTTTAATGTGTTAGGTAGGAGAAATCAATCCAGAACTGGAATGTCAGTATAGGAATAATATTTTTTTACTATTACGGTTGACTTGCGAAATAAATAGAACGTGTAAAACATTTGGATCTGAGAATTTCAGAATTTTGCAAAAAAAAAAAAAGTGCAAAAATCCTTTGGCACTCAGGAAAAATACACATCAAAATGAGTATAGTAATTAAATTAAATTAATTATCATATTTGTTGCATTACAACATGTAGAAATGTAACAGGTTGATTTAACAGACTAATAGAGTTGGAAGGGACCTTGTAGGTCATCGAGTCCAACCCCCTGCCCAGGCAGAATCTCTACTTAGGATCGAACTCACAGCCTCGTGATTGTGAAGCGAGAGCTCCACCTCTATGTAAATTAAACTCTAGACATTAGATGAAAGAGAAGAGTGATGAGAACATAATTTGAGGCTCTATATGTAGAAGAACAGAAATAGGCAAATTTGGGTAGTGGAATTTAGGGTTATAATCAGTGAAATGATGGCACATTGCCAATATAGCTACATTATGAATGTAGGAAGCACTATCATCTTCTGTAATTTTTGGGTGGGAGTGTGCAGGAAAGAAAATGGGGATTCAAGGCCTACTATTTAATTTGTATGCATTTGATTTTTATCTCAAGATGACAGAAAGCAATACCATTGATTTTGCAGTTGGTAATTGTGGTCCTCCTTGCAGTGCAAATGAATGGATTTAGGAAGTGCTTGTAGGCCTTGAGTGGCAGATAGCTGAGAAAGGAAGACAAGTACTAGAAAGCTGCAGGTGGAAAATGAACAGCACCTGGATGGCAACAGTTTCCCCATTCTTGAAATAAATCAGTGTGCTTCAGTTCTACTAAAGCTCAATTGAAGAGAATATTTGTAGTTCAGACTTGAACAGGGTTGAATTGTGGGGTCCTTGGTGCTCTCTGAGTTTGGAGGTTTCCTTGCAGATGTTCCATTACCAGAATAGGTAATACCAATCAGTGCACTGATTATCTTACTTAGCTTGGTAAAAAAACGTCTGCAAGAAAACCACCTAGTTCAGAGAATACCAAGGACCCACTAGTAAAGGTCGGGATTGCCGGATTTGGACCCTTAATTTGCAGACACTCTGGTGGGACTGGCTACGAGGTCCGAGGCCCTTGGGGTGCCCCAATGGAAGATCTTTGGGTGCTCTTACAGGGTCTGGTTCGACCATTGGAGAAGGGGGATTTGAATTGGCTTACATCGTGGAAGAGGCCCTGGACTTTGCTGACTCATCCAGGGCTGGGAGTAATTATCATCTGTCCCTCCTTCCCCCCCTTCCTCCCCCCTTTTTACCATCGATGAACTATGTCCTGTGGCAGGTGCCACTAGTGGAC
>JANHGC010001841.1:158217-176125 GCA_027560395.1 Boaedon fuliginosus
TTTGAAAGCAATCCCACGCAGCGCGCTTTTGACAGCCGAATCGGAAGTGCATCCACAAAGCGGGTAACCAGTGAACCGGGAGAAACCCATCCCTGATTCAAAACCTAACACAATCAGTTAATTAATCAATCAATAATACTGTTTTATATTTATTCATTACGTGAAGTCTGGAAAGACAGTTATACTTGGCCAAGCTCCAAGATCACTAAAAAGTGGGAAACAATCTTGTTATTTATGTATGCCTTTCTTGAGATAATTGTATCCCAACTTTTTACTAAAAGAGATCCTGAGTCGCAACATAGGGACACATACAGACACAAACACATTTCAAATAAAATGGCAACAAAATGCTTAAGAACTGTGCAACTGTAATCCAGATAAAATCAAACTTACTTGATTACACATGATGAACTGAAACAGATATAACCAATCAAACTTTCTGAAAAAGAACAAACTACAACCTTGACACCCTAGACTAAATTTGTCCCATGTTCCAATCAACATGGTTTTGAAAAAAGAATGAAGTGGCACAAAGCTTATGTCTAGGAATGTCATTTAGCAGTCTAGCATAACTGTTGGAAAGCTGTTTGGTGGGGGGAACAGAGATCAAGCCCAAGAGCCCTGCCTTGCAGGGTTCCTCAGGGCTCTATCCTCCCCCCTCTCCTTTTTAACATATACATGAAACTGCTGGGTGAGATAATCCGATGACATGGACATCATCAGTACGCTGATGATACCCAGTTATACATCTCCGCCCCGATTGAATTAGTGATGGCGTCGAAGTGATGTCCAGGTGCCTGGAGGATGTGAAGATCTGGATGGGGATCAATAGGCTCAGGCAACCCTGAAAAGACTGAGTGGCTGTGGGTATTGCCCCCCCACCCCCGTGGTCCAGTTGATCTTCCATTACTTATGCTGGGGGGAAACAAATTGCTCCCCTTAGAATGGGTGTGCAACTTGGGGGTGCTCTTGGATCCGCAGCTACAATTGGATTACCACCTTTCAGCTGTGGCCAAGGGTGCCTATGCGCAGGTTTTCCTGCTGCACCAGTTGTACCCCTTCCTGGACTGGGAGGCTCTTCTCATGGTTACTCATGCCCTCGTCACTTCATGGTTGGACTACTGCAATGCACTCTACATGGGGCTGCCCCTGAAGAGCACTTGGAGACTTCAGCTGGTACAAAATGCAGCTGTGCGAGTGATTGAGGGTGTACCTCGGTGCACCTGTATAACACCTATCCTCCACGAGCTGCATTGGTTGCCAGTGGTCTTCCGGGTGCAATTCAAGGTGCTAGTAACAACTTTTAAAGCCCTACAGGCCTTAGGAGCGGGTTACCTTCAAGACCGCCTGCTGCTACCTCATGCCTCCCAGCACCCAGTTAGATCGCACAGAGTCGGTTTGCTATGGGTCCTGTCAGCCAGACAATGTCGGCTGGCGGGTCCCCGCACTAAAGCCTTCTCTGTGGCAGCGCCGGCCCTTTGGAACCAGCTTCCCCCTGAGATTAGGACCATCGCTACCTTGTCAGCCTTCCGAAAAGCCACAAAGACCTGGCTTTGTTGGCAAGCCTGGAATTAACTACCTCTTCCCCTTGAAAGTTTTGTTGATTGCCTTGTTTAATATTTTATATTGTACTGATTGTTTTTATATTATTTTTGTTAGCCGCCTCGAGTTCCCCTTGACTGGGGAAATGAGGCGGGTTATAAATAAAATGAATAAAATAAATAAATAAAGCTTACTAATTATCCAGTAATACAGAGCAGAATAAGTATAGACAGCATTAAACACTTGCCAGTTATTTATAAATAAGTAAACCAGCAATCTCACTTTGTTACTGGCCTAGAAATGATATAATATTGACTTTTTACCAGTTGTAAAGCACCTGTGCTCAATGAATTCTTGAAATGTATAGCAGTTGAATAAGTACAGCAGTTGTAAATACTAAATGTACTACAGTACATTTTGCATGATTCCATGTTCAGAGATCTAAATTCTGTAAAGCTAATTAATCATTCTATGCATACGACATATATCTTACGCTTGAAGCTACAACAGAGTTGAAAATCCTGTGACAGCAGTAGAATGTGATTTATATGGTATTGCATTCCATCCTGATTGATGTGTATTGGTCCTTCCATGCTTTTATATCTAGTGCAGGCTTGTAAGATATTATTTATTTCAAAGCTTAGCATTTGCCTAATATATTTTCATAACCAATTACTTCCAAATATATTTTCCTTATTGTTGCTATAATTAATTATTTGTTATGGTGGGGGAAGGAGGCAAGCCTATACATATCTATTTTAGGTAACACAAGTGCTTCACTTTGATATAAATAAGTATGGTGACAGATGGTACGCTCATTCATCCTTCTGCTCTCAGTTGCATATCTGCTTATAATATCAGGGCTGGTCTGAGACAGGAATATTCTATTGTAACTTGGAAGAGTAGCTAATGGGGGGAAATATTGAAAAGAAAGATTTTCTATCACTGTAGTAGTTATAATGGAGATTGCTGTCTAATCTCTTACACACAAAATTATTGCTTTATTTTATGAAATTGTGAAAGTGGCCTAAATAAAGCTTTTCTGAGTCATACAATAGAAATATCTCATTTCCATGAAAACTTGAGCCAGAATCTTTTTAGCTTATTGAAGACTAACAGAAAGTCCAGGATCAAAGTTAAGTACCAAAATGTTTATAGATAAGCATCTGGAGGGATTCAATTATGAAAATACTACACCATCCATTAATTCAAATATTGTTTAAAGAACTTGGAAACCAACCAACTAGAAGATCTCTTTACAGAATATCAGTTATACTATGGAAGAAAAAACTACTAACCAATGTAGTGAAGAAAATAGTTTAGCTTTACTATAATATTTTCTGAAAGTATTTGACTATGGCATGGGTAAACTGGTTAGTAGATTGCTTCTATTTATCTTAATTTCCAGTAACAAACTTCCTGCCATGTATCATCTCAAAGCTTTGTCAGAAGACCTAGGTTTGGATTACTCCACATATTAATTTCTCTAATATTCTAGTTCAGGGGTGGGGAACCTGATGACATTCACGTGTTCTGGGCTGTATCTTGCAAAAAGGCCACCTAGAAAAACCATGGGAAGATATAAACATATAATTGTAGCCCAAAACACATAGATGTTTGCCTTTACCTTTCCCACTTTGATGGTACATTTCATTAGTCATCAAATAGTTAGAATAACTTCACGAAACATACATTTTTTACTAGATTTAGCATAAACCTTTAAACATTTTAACTGAACCACAGCAAAGAGAATTTGAAAAAACATGTACCTTGTGGTTTTCAACTTTTGAATTATACATTGTTTGTGAAAAGCAAAACAAAACTATTGCATACAGTATGAGGTGGCTAAAAAATACTAATTTGTACAGAATCATGACTGCAATTTACAACCTAAAATCCATAATCCTTCATGCTGATCTTGCTTTATCTTACCCTTATTGTTTTTTCTGTGATAGCATTCATTATTATGTTGCATGTATCTCTGTCTGCTTTCTTCCCTTTTTGTTCTATAGCTTGAATCTGGAAGTTCCACATATTCCATAATTTATGCTGCCCATTTCTCTTCATTTCACCTCCATCTGTGTATATTAAATGGCTATGAATTATACTTTACACATATGAGAGCTTCTGATTCATAGCTGAAATCTAAGGATTCTTGGGAAAGAATCTTATGCAATTTTGAAAAATTGTAATTTTATACTCATTTTCCTTGGAGTGAGTACTATCAGATTCAGTGTATTTGATGCAGTCTTTATTTCCATTTATGAAAAGGTTTTATTTTTCCTTTAGGCACTTGATGTTTTCTGAATTTCTTTTCTAAAATATCAGAAGTGAATTTTGATGCTTCGGGGAAGGAGATCAGTAAAGGATGTATCTTTTTGTCAGTTATCCACTGCTTCTAGTAGATGAAAGATGCCTTTCAAACTCTAGATTCAGCCCTTTTGGATTTACTGCTGAGTAGATTCAGATGTAAATTGAACTATTGTTTTTTTGAATTGTTCAATAGTATCCCAGATTATTCCTTTTGACAGTGGCAGATTTTGACCACTGATTTTCAGTATTATTTCTAAATGAAAATTGCCCTAAATCTTACTATTGTTGAGATTTATATTTTGAGGCAGGTATTTGTAAAATGTTACACTTAAACCTTCTTATTTTGTTAATCTATTGTATCATATGTACTTACCCAATAGTATCAACTATTAAAAAATTGTGATCCCTAGTTTATGTGAATTTGAAAAAGACAAAAATTTCTTGGAAGTTGGAAGGTGGGTGGTATGAAATCTTCAGCAAATATAAATATTTGTCTCAGCGGCTTTTGATGCCATCGACCATGGCATCCTTCTGGGCCGGCTTAGGGGGTTGGAAGTGGGAGGCACCGTATTGCTGTGGTTCTCCTACCCCTCGGGCCGTTCCCAGTCGGTGTTGGTGGGGGGACAGACATCGAGCCCGAGAGCCCTGCTTTGCGGGGTTCCTCAGGTCTCGATCCTTTCACCTCTCCTTTTTAACATATACATGAAATCGCAGGGTGAGATCGTCCGACGATATGGGGTCGGGTATCATCAGTACGCTGATGATATCCAGTTATACATTTCTGCCCCTGATCGAATTAGTGATGCCGCCGAGGTGAAGTCCCAGTGTCTGGAGGATGTAAGGGTCTGGATGGGGGCCAATAGGCTCAGGCTCAACCCTGACAAGACCGAGTGGCTGTGGGTATTGCTCCCCTTGATCTTCCATCACTTACGCTGGGGGAAGACAAATTGTTCCCCTCTTGGACGGATCCAAGAGCAACTTAGGGGTGCTCTTGGATCCACAGCTACAATTGGATTACCACCTTTCAGCTGTGGCCAAGGGTGCCTATGCACAGGTTCGCCTGCTGCACCAGTTGTACCCCTTCCTGGACCGGGAGGCTCTTCTCACAGTTACTCATGCCCTCATCACCTCATGGATGGACTACTGCAATGTGCTCTACATGGGGCTGCGCCTGAAGAGCACTTGGAGACTTCAGCTGGTACAAAATGCAGCTGTGCGAATGATTGAGGGTGTACCTCGGTGCACCCATATAACACCTATCCTCCGCGGGGCATAAATCAAACAAACAAACAAACAAACAAACAAATAAATAAATAAATACTGGCAGATGGGTTTCAAAAACTCCAGCCACTGGTTCTCTGCCCGGTTGCTGGGTGGGCGTGGCCTAGTTGGCTTCTTGCACCATGGCACAGAGGGCATTTTTGCCTCCCAGGGGCTTCCCTGAAGTAGGGGAGGGCAAAAACAGCTTCCCCCATGCTCCCGGAGGCCAAAAATAACAGGCTTTCTGTGACTTCCCAGAGGCCTAGTTTTTGGCTTTCCCAGGCTCCAGGGGCTTCCTTGGAGCCTGGGGAGAGTGAAAACAGCCCGCCCAGAGCCTCCACACATGCCCTACACTTACCTGGCATCCACGTGGAGACTCCTGTGGGGGTGGGCAGGGCCAGACAGTCATTCTAAATACTGGTTCGGCGATCCAGATGTCAAATTAATATCCAGTTGGCCCGAACCGGCCCGAACTGGCTGAAACCCAACCCATCTACTGAATATAATTTTGTTCTATATGTACTGCATTGGGCATATTTAAAAATTGATTTAGATCTCATGCAAAAGCATGGACAGCATCCCTGCACTTCATTGATAAAAGTTGATGTGATTTTTCATTCTTTGGTAATAAAAAATGGTTTAGAATTCTGTTTTCTCATCTTTTGTGTTCATTCAGTTATCTCTGTTTCAGCTTTGCATGTGCTAGCCTGTATTTGTGTACTGTACTTGCAAGTATATGCATTTTGGTTTGTGGAATGTATTGGATGGGTATGCATATGTGTATATATCAGTTAAACACACACACATACACACACACACATACACACACCTTTGAACAAGTTGCTTCCATGGACTGTTTTGTCTTTGGTATTGGGGTCTAAACTGTGTAATCACATATTTAATTTATATTTTGAAAAGTCTTAAAGACAGCAGTAGTACAAAATCAAGTAAAGGTTTATGATCACTATTTTTATTGTAAATGGTATTTAACCTCTCTTATTATAGAAGCTGCACATCCTTGCTTTAAAATCTATCCATAATATAGTTGTTACTTAAACTGGTTTGATACTTTATATTTGAATAGGAAAGCCATTTTGCACATTTCATAGTATTTTATCATTGAAATACATGTAGTGTAACTGTCCATGCTTAGAAGCCGTTGTCCTACTGCCAATAAAGATGTCTATAGCAGAGGGCAAATAACATTTCAAATCTGAGAGACTGTAGTTAGGACTAACATTTTCAAAGCAGAAACACTGGGCCATGTTAATAAATAATTTGCTTTTGACAATCAATCCTATTTAATGTTATTTAAAGTGTTGCGGAGTAGTAGAAATGATGGGAGGAGGATAATCTTTTTTCTTGCTGCTTTTCTGCTCCTTTCCCACATTAAGTCTAATTCATCTTATAATAGTTTTCATTTGTGTATGCAAAATCCAGTTTCTCTAGAGGAAAATACTTTCATCAAAATTTTATAATAAAATTTTGAACTCAGATTTCCCATTATGCAGCCTTTTGCACAAGTATTGAGTAATTGGACCATGGTTGCAAGTAAATCTACTGTAAATAGTCTGCAAATAGCTACAACATTAATGTCTTCAGAAAAATAAAGGTAGCCACATATTTTTTAAAATTAATGGCATTTTACTGATATTTCCATGAAGTATATGAAGGGATAGGGAGTATTTCATTTAAAAATCACATTTTGCTTTGTTTAATGTGACTTACTTTGATGCTGACCGTTTGGTTCAATATGTGAATCTTAATTTTTCAGCAGTATCTGAAAGCGAACTGATTTTTAAGAAATTATGTGAAAACTAGACTTAAATTTTTTTCTTTCAATTTTGCAGGGATGGAAATATAAAAGCTACAACATCTGATCCAAACATAGTGTTAACAGTGGACTGCTCATCTCCAATTCTTAAAAGCTTTTTCCAAACCAACAGCATTGCGGCTTGTTTTGGACCGTGTTACACTGTTATCAGCATGGAAAAGTGGTTTCGTTTTGTTTTTTTAATTTTGTAGAGGTTTAATGCAAGTTTGATAATGGACTGATGAAAAAAAATTAAACCTGGGCAAATTGTTTCCTTTTAATATGCCCTTATTTTCATCTGTTAATGATATATGTCTGCAGATAAGCAGATGTATCTGCAATTTACAATTCGGAAACTTTCTAACCATTTCAGCTCCAGTGTTTGTTCATCAAACTGCTTACCTGCACTTTCTTATGCTATCTGCACACTTAAGGTTTGTGTTCAGTTGACTCCTAGATCCTACTAAAATGAGATGAATTTCTTCAAAGCTATCAATGTCGTATTTATAGACTAGCATGTAGCATATACAATCATCAGCTTTTCTTCTCATTCAGGAAATCAGACATGTATATACACTTGGAAAGCATCAACAAGGATAACATTTATTTTATGTTGCTGTTCAGGATGGACATAACTAACATAGTTAGTTCCCCTCCTTAGCATAGCTAAGAAATTCATAGCTGAGTATTATTTCTAGATGATTTACAGACTTGAAGTATCTGAGTGTAATATAACAATTACTGTGTAAGTTATGTCCTAATCATTGAACAGTTCACAGTGCTGCTTTGCCAAATAAAATCAAAAGCAAAAAGGTGTGGCAAATAATGTTTTCAATAGAGATCTCTTGGGTAGTTGAGAGGTTGCTAAAATGTTTCTACCAATAATTCACTTTCCCCAATATAGAAGTCATCTTGCAGTGGAAAAACTACTGATCAGCCAGCTTCTGAGTTTCTGCAATGTCCCAGAAAACAGCTAAAATATTACAAAGAATAAATAATCCAACCCCACCAACCTTTAACAGATACCGGGATAGAAGTGTGTGCTTTAACTGTTATTCCATATGATAGCAATGTCAGTTAGCTGCTTCGAGTTCTCCTTGACTGGGGAAGAGAAGCAGGGTATAAATCTAAATAAATAAATAATTACATTGATGAATAAGCCTGTATAGCCTATAATGATTTCCAAAGACTTGTCTATTTTGTTCAGTGAAAAATGAATATACACACGTATCATACAAGACAAGCCCAATGATTGATTTTAAAAGCAATTCAAATTTAAGCCATCTTCATAGCAATAAGATGCCATTTGAAAAATATGTGAATACACCAAATATTTTAACATGTTAATACTGTATCGCTGACGATCTAATTAGGAAGCCATTTTAGGGTATTGCTTTGGACAAAATAATTTATTTGGGATTTGACTAGAATAACTGAGAAAAAGGAAACTTTTTTTTTAAAAAAAAACCTTAACCCCAAGTCTTTTGAAAGAGATGCAAATTCTGCTCTTTCCCTAATTCAATAAAAAGAACTATTCTTCCTCATTTTCATTATCACCCATTGGAGTAATAAAAACATATTTTATTTAAATAACTCAATGACCTTCTATAAATAGCTTCATACATTTAATTTATAATAGTTGCTTAACAGTTGATTTATTCTCTATGACTAATTTATGAAGCCATGTAACATTTATAGTCAAATATATAGGGTAGTAAAAAGTAACATGAAATACTTTGGGTGTAGCATCCATTATTTAATTTTCTAGAACTACTGCACATAATGAATTAACCCTAATTAAATAAATGTTTGATAATTACAGAGGAGTCAGCTTTAAAATGTTACTTGAATTACTGAAATCATGACTTCATATGGCCTTTATAAAACAGGAGCTAATGCAGGTTTGGGGGAATAGTTAGGTTTAAGCATTATAAACACAGATTTTAAATTTAAGAGAGTTCATGTTACACAATTCTGGGAAGAAACCTATGGCCAGTCAGAAATAAAAAAGCAAAAAACAAAAAAAACAACAGAAGGAAATAAAGAACTAATTGTTTTGTAGATAATATGTATCATTGTGGAGAATGTTGAAATCTGGAGATGAATTTACTGGCATTATTGTGTCTGTAAGAACTGCTCTTCACGTTTTGGTGTTTAAATCCTCAGCTTTCAGTTAGTGGCACATATAAAGCATCAGAAAACAGAAGAGGATGGACTCTCCATTATATATAGTCCTAAGATCTTTTGTGTTATATATGAAAATAGAAAAAAATACTTTTAGGCAAGACAGTCTTCATTATATATGATTTTTCTGCTTTAGGTCTATTTAAATTGACTTAAAAGAGCTCTAGTTTTAATCGATGTTTCACAATATATAATAACTCCTTATTTTCCCACTATTCTACAAAACAATTGGTGTAGTATACATAACTTGACAAAGTATTGTGTTGAATGTAGGGAGGACTGACGGAAGGACAGCGAGTCTTAGTACTGAAATGGAGGATGTCTGAAAAAACAAGCTGGGATGATATATTAAGCGACAAACAAGTGTTGATATGGATCAATAAAAATAGAAGATTTTATCTTACAATTCTAGCTTTTTCATGTTAGGTTTTAATGAAAAACCTGACTGAGCATGTCAGTACTTTTTAATGTCACTCCATTTTATTCAGATACCTCCATTCATGCTCCACTCCACTGGAAGTGAATTAGGAAGCACATTTTTTTATTACTTAAGAAAAGATACTGCTTTTAGAACTAAACAGCACTTTGGATCTGAGGAGGAAAAAGGCTTCAAAGCACATAAAGGCATTTATGTAATACATTGACAATTTTTAAAGCAGCTGTGACTTCCTGGAACTGTACAATTGTCCTTCATAACTGCAATCCTAGGAGAAAACACATTTAGTTTAATGTGTTGTCAACAAGTGCTACGTTCAGGTCTGTTTTTTCCCCCTTTGAATCAGAAATGCTTTACAACCCTAATTACTTAGGAAGTAGTTGTCATGTTTAATGTTGTCTTTATCTCCAAATCCAGATGAATCAGCTGACTTCAAAAATAGAAAATCAATCTTTTTATTAAATGCTCAAAATTAATAAAGTTCTCAAGAAGTTGAACCTAGATATGAAGGTATTATGACTGAAACAGATTTCTTACATTTTTCAGCTCAGCATCTGTGACATACCAAATTCTTGAATGTCTTTCTTGAACTGATTTGTACCTAATATTTATATGTTTGGTGAAGAGGAAAGATAGCTTACAATAACTGATACACAGAACAAATACTTTGCAATATATGCTTAAGACAAAGCATACTTTTAGTCCTTTAGACAATTGGTTGAAACTTACAAGGGTCCAATAACCAGGACTTAAAGCTTTATGAAAAGTTTATGAATTGAAACTGCAAGAAGTTGCTAAATTTATTCTTGCAATTACTTCTGTGTGACAGTTAACAGAACCCTGAGGTTTTAATATTAGTATTACAAACTTCAGGCATATTGTTCTTTTATTGGTATGCAACGGTTTCAGCTCCTTATTTATATGCTAGGCTTTAGGAATTTAGTATTTCCCCTGTTATCCATTATCTGCCCTTAGCAATCTGAGATTCTATTGCCGATATAGGTCTGACCTACTTACCATATATATTTCAATGGAAAAAGTGAATACCCACATAGAACGGTAAGCAAGAAGTGTTTTAAAACAAGGCAGGTAAACAAAAGATTTCTCATGGCTATTTCAGCATTTGAAATTATATAAACTAAATGAGTAGATAAACTTGAGTGGGTTTTTTTTAACTAAAAACTTATTTGAAATGATGGCTAAACTGTACTGCTGATTTATTGATGGCTTACTTGTACTGCTACTTCTAATTAGGAATGTACAGTGCTTCAGGTTCAGTTCCAATAAGGTGCTTTGGAGTAAGCAAAAGCATTGAATAAAGGATTTATCTGCAACTCTTTAAAACATGTATGTTTCCTTTGCAGCTTCCCATGAGCTTACATATGGCTGCTTTAAAGAATTGTGGACGTATACAGTACTTAATTCACATGTCTGTGTACTCTGAAGATTAGATACATATATTCTTAAAGTGTTTCGAAAAAAGACAGAAATGAAAATAGAAAAGATTGAAAAGCTGTAAGGAGAAAGAAATATAAGTCTAAGGTTATATTTATCTCCACCATTGCAAAATTAAAATAGAGCAGCTAATTTAAGTAATACGGTGAAACTGGTGCCTTCCTCAGAGATAAAAGGGAGACTAAAATTGGTGCTCCTCTGCAAACAAAACATTTCCAATGCATAAGTTGAAACTTCAGTTTTCATAGATGATCTAGTACTGTCTGATTACAATTGAGCAGAGCCTGGTTGCACTGAGAAGAACAAGGCAAAATACTGTGGATGTCAGAATTGTCATGCAACGTAATGAGAACTGTATGCCTGATTTTCCAGTTCATTAAGAAGAATGGGTTACTTCATAGCCATCCAACGGAAGTCAAAATGATTTTTCAGGTGTAATGACATCACATACAGGATGCAAATTGTGTCGTTTTTATCACTTTAAACATGTTATACATGATGCACAGTACATAATTTCCATCATGTGATCTCTCTTGCATCCTCTGACCCCAACCTGTGGAAATCATTAGATGCATTTAGATGTACAGTGTCTGCCTGCATTCATTGTAGAAAAGGAAGCTGAAGCGTGAATTCCAAATCTCCATTTATATATTCCAAGTGCAATTTTTCATGGGAAAATACTTTTGACTAGATCATAATGTCACATTAAAAGAAAAGTGAGCTCTACTTAAAGAGTTTGGAAAGTAATGCCCTACAATGAGTCAAAGCTCTAACAAAATACATATTTGGATTAGATATAACTGCTGTACCGGTATCTTCAGTGATGTGGGCCACTGCAACAAACATGAAGCCTGTTACTAGGACCATTGATCAACCACTAGCTTCCAGATTTCAAATTTGGTTTCATCACCACACAAAATTAGTTCACAAAATAGAAATGGCTGAAGAGTGCAAAGAGGATAAGTTTAAAGGAAATCCTTTGTACAGTAAATGTATTTTAAGCTATGATGGCATTGCACTTGTTCACCAGTAATGTGATTTTGTTTTGGTGGGATTGCACAGATAAATTGCATTAGCTCATACCTCCATTATAGGCTATTCTTAAAATTATTCCGTACTAGAGCCTCCTGTTGGCTTGGGGATGAAAAGCATTGTAGATCAAAATCCCTGGAGGACATCCTGTTGGTGAAAGCTACCACATGCCATTATTACAACTGTACATCAGAATTTATTAACCCTGGCAATTTTAAGAGGTGTCAACTTCAACTCCTGGAATTCCATGCTGTTTGGGGAACTCCAGGAGTTGAAATCCACACATCTTCAAGTTGCAAAATTTGAAAAGCAAATGGTATTCATCTATCAGGCCTTGAAAGAAAATTTTGGGAAAATGGCTGCTTATTTTGGTAACACAGTTTTCACGTTTAAAAAAAGAATTGTGAGATGCAAGAGGCACACTTTTGTGAGAAAGCTTGATAGCAAAAAAAGTATCCTGAATCTTGCTCTAGAGATACATTCCATTTATGAGGTAATCTGACTCCTCAGATGTAGTGGGTCGCGCTTTCTTTAATTTCTGCCGGACTAAACGCAAACGGCAAGCGACCATGAGTAGCAGCAAAGCAGTGATGGCTAACCCCAAAGCCAGTGGAAGTACAGCACCTAAAAAGAGTAAGAAGCAGAATACTAAGTAGGCAGCCAATCTATAGATAAGGCAGAAGCATCATATTAGCCAAATAAACAATTTACCTTCCTGAGGACTTCCCAAAACAGAACCATTTAAGGGGAGATAAGTACGTCTGCTCTATCAGGACATAGTCATGAGGGTGATACAATAAGACATTTCAATAGTTCATATACCGTGGATGATGCATTTTGCTTCATGGTGATTCACTTCTGTAAATTTCTGTGTCTCGACACAGAATAAATCAGTTGAAACCTCCCCCCTCATCTTTACCTGTTTCTGGGACTGGAAGGTTCTTTTCAATTTGAGTGCTCTTCAAGCTCACAATATCATTGTCATTCTTATCTGAATCTTTCCCTGAGATTCTAAAATCTATAAAAACAAAACAATGCATCATCAATATATATCTCAGTAGCACACGGGAGTCAAACTTGATCACATCACGTGATGTATCGTGATGTATTGCGACTTTTTTGCCTTTGTGGAACCGAGGTAGGTGTGGCCTGCGTGTGACACATCCAAGCCATGGGCCGTCAGTTTGACACCTGTGAGTAGCAGATAAATTACATCACAACATTCAAGTGTGCTTCAAGAACTATGATTTATGCTAGGTACCGTAATAAAACTAGAAACATCTTTATTGTGGAATCCTATCAGTTTGCACTCTGAGACCCACTTCTGGATGAGATTTTAACCTAACTAAATGATCCTTTTTGCATGACCCAATTGACTGGATCTTGGTGCTTTTAACTAACTTGACTTCCTTGGGGCTAAGCTAAATCCCTCCATTTGATATGAATTATTTATTGGGAAGTTACTTGATGCTCACTTCTGAGACTAGGATGTCACCAACATGAAAAAGGCAGAGTTAGGTGTGAAGTAAGAACCTCCAACTGATTGTCTATTGTAGCAGTGACTCTGGATGCACCACTTTTTAAAATAAAATCTTTTCCTTCAGAAAAGTGGGGGGATGAGGGGACTTCCGGTTTGAATTCCAGCAGGTTTGGACATGGAATTTGCGAGTTCCGCAGTTCCGGTCCAAGCCTGCCGGTCTGGGGCTCCAAAAAGGAGCCTAAGTTTCCCTGGAGAAGAGGTGAAGTGAGGGGGAGTAATCAGGTGGGTAGAGGGGACCTGCACCACCTCTCCCCACCTTAATTTTGTCCCTGAAGCCAGGATTGGCGGGACAGCACCCAACATGGCTGTTACCTAGTCAGAACCATCCCAGAAACAAAAGAGTGCAGGAGGAAGAGGTGGAGATCCAGATGATGTGTTGGATTGGGTGAGATAATGTTTTACAACTGAGAAGAATGATCCCCAGAGCTATAACTAAGTAATTATTTGCAGAGAGTGGACTAGCGGTGAAATCTGATTGATGCAGAATTACTACAAAAGAGAAAGGTTCGATACCTGCTCTGTGTCTTTCGAACTGGAAATAACACTGTGTAAGGCATAGATGGATGAGATGAGAGATGCAAGATTTGAGCCTTACGGTTGAAAAGTTGGATTATTTGGACTAATACTTGTAAGCAAAATGGATTCCATGGACATTGGGGTGGACTCTGTGACCGTGAGAGAATGCTGCGCATCAATGCAGGGCCATATAGAGGTGGTCCGTGAGTTGTTTTTTGAAATCAAAACGACAATCTTGGGACTAATTGATACAATGATTGAAAAGGAGGAGGGTGCAGAGATGTCACTTGGGCAGACAAAGTTAATGAAGCAACAAAGAGTGGAGGAGATAGAAGAGAGAGGAGTGGAACGAGGAGGCTTAATAGAAGGAAAAAGAAATGGCGCCGATGCGATAGAAACAAAAGAGAGACATAAAATCACATTTTCTCTGGGATAGGAACAAAGAACAAGAATGCAGTGAGGATAAGAAAGAACAAAGAAAAGGACCAAAAGATTTTCAAACGGGAATTCGAGATTGAATACTACACGATAATTCAATGAAAAAGGCAGTTAAGGAGAATAAAGAGAATAGAAAAGCCGGAACCCAGAAAGAGATCGAAAAACAGGTGGGGACTAGGAGAGGAATGGACATTTCCAAAAGAAAAAGAAGAGATGAAGGATAAACAATGTAATGGTATAAAATTAAGTTAACCTAAGTATGTATGTAAATGTAAATGTTATTAAAATAATTTTGAGATTTGAAACTATGTTAAAGATATTTAATATAAGAATTAATTAGCAGAAAAAGATTGACATAATCTAATGAATGATTTTAAATGTATTTTAACCTTAACGGAGGATTTTCTTGACAAATGAATTTAAAGATGTAGTGCGTACTCATGCTTGATATATAATAAGGGACTAGGTTAGCAGGCAATTAGAGAAATAATGTTGAAATGATACTAAAAAGATGAGATAGCCATAAAATGTTTTTTGTTTCCTTTTCTTCCTGTGTTTCTATTTTGAAACTATGAAATGTATTGACTATCTGGAAGGAAACTGGATATGATAATTAATGGCATATAAGTGTAACCCAAACAACATCATATGGACACAAGATACGTTGGTTTTTGAAAAAATAAAAACCTTTTTAACAAAAAAGAAAAGAAAAGTGGGATGTACGATAACTGGTAGGGTGTGGCATGATAGCTTTTTAAACAGTGGTTGAAAGGAATTTAAAATGGCTATTGAGAGATAGACGCAGAAACCTTAGAATAAATTGTGCCAACACACAAAGTTGAAACAGTTAACAGGAAAAAAATGGTTGTTCTTAAGAATACAGACACAAAAGCAGAGACTTAGTTTTACTAGATGCAGCTGAGCTTCCACCACATAGGTTTGTTTAGGTACTGTTCACTAAATAAGCCCTAAAGCAATGATTATACAGTATTATAATTTAACATGTAAAATCTAGCCTAGAGCAACTGTCTTGATTACAGTGCTTTGGTAAGGATGCCTCAAAGTGACACTTTCAAAATGAAGAGAACAGCACAATTTGGTTTAGTCAATAAACTTGACCAATGATCTTGGAGAAGTAGTTCCACCTAAGAATGATTGCTGACTGCTCTACAAATTCTTTTTCGGTTCTTAGAATTTGGAAATACTGAAAAATGTTTACCTTAAACAAAGTAACTGACAAGGGCCCAGAGAGTGAGATGACCATTTTCAAACTAGTAATGTTAAATGATAAAATTTTAAAGTTGGCAAACACTGCCAAGCCCATGTAGATAAAGAACAAAAATATATATCAATATTTGATGCCATTCCAATATTTCCATGCCATGCAAATCTATCCATTACTATGATAGATTTTATGACAGACAGATCTGCACTTTAGCAGACTGCAAAGAGACTATATTCTTAAGCTTTTTACCAAATCTTTCTCCATTAAGAGAAGGATTGCTAAAACACAATTGGGATTCCAGTGGGACTACAGAACAAAGTGTTGTGCTATGTTATGTTGTGCCACTTCCCTACCCCAAAAGGTGACTGATTATTACCATGAACTTTTACACATTCAGCAAGACAGTCAGATTCTTGAAGAAAGTTGTTTTCATTGCCTTTGCAACCACCATAGATGAAATGCATGCAAGTGCCTGAAAAAGCATCAAAATGCCAGCGAGGGAGGTGTCTGTTGCATGAACCGGTGGCTAGGGGGAGCAAGCACTGCTCTGTAATTATAAGAGGGAAAATAGATTAAATCCTTGTAATTATCCTTAACATATGAAAATCAGACAGCAGCTAGGTTTTGTAATATATTTGGAATACATTACCGTAATTTAAACAAAGGCTATAACAGAATACAGAATCTTGCCCTTGTCCTTTTTGTGGACCTGAAAATAATCTTTCCAGCCACAGTTCCCAAAATGCATCCATCTGAGTATGTTGCTTCCCCCATCCCTGAATTTAACAGAATCCAACATGTCTAGCTATTTCTACCCACTTCATTCACTGTTCTTCATATTGAAGTCATTGCTTCCCCATATAAGGCATTCATCCCTTGCATATTCCGGTCAACTAACGCTGAGGCTATCATATCCTGGAAGCACAGCAGGAAGGGTGAGGTGATGGCAATTTGTTCATAAGTAGTCTAATGACAGAATGTCCCCACAGTTCTCCCTTGAGTGAAGGGAAGTTTGAATAAATGATAGAACATTATGCTTGTGTTGCCTGGCATTATTTGCTATTACTATTCCAAAACAGTAGTTTACCGATATCTTCAAATATAACAAGCTACGGAGATTACAAATAGTCCTCAACTTATGACCACAATTGAGCCCAACATTTCTGTTGGTAAATGAGATAGTCATTAAATGAATTTTGCCCCATTTTTGACCTTTTTTGCCATAGTTATTAAGTGAATCACTGAAGTTGTTAGTTGTTAGTAACATGATTAAGTGAATCTGGTGAATAATTAACACTTCTGCTCATATAAAATGAAGCCTCTCATTTTCAGAAATTCCATCCTGTGTTCTCTCATGCAATATTGCTCAATCTCAGTTTTAATTTTCAGGAGCAGCTTTGCAGGGACAAAAGGGCTGCAATGAGTAGGAGGAAACCACATAAGCCCATGAAAGCATGCTCCAATCCTACAAGAATAGCACTGAATATAGCTCTATATTTTTTTCAGTCTGTGCAAAATAGATAGGGGAAAAATTGATGAATACACTGGTGTTTTTGAGGTACATATATACAGTAAATTATGATCTATCTTCTGCCCATCTCAAGCCAACCTTGATGGTATACATGAGTATTACTCATCAAATTGTGGAAATCACCTGTTTTCCCAAAGCTGTAGCTGAATTAATTGCATGCATTTATTTAACAGACTTCTATAGTCAATTCAAGAAACAATTGTGAAAATTAAATGTTAACATTTTTTGTGGGTTAGCTTATCCACAAGTGGCACATTTTTCATAGCATTTTGGTTAAAAATTTAAGGGACAGCTTATGTGGATAGCCTTATACATGACTATATACAATAATTCCACATTTGTAAGTAAGCCTCTTTACTAATATACTAGTCTAATACTGTAATGCATTAATATACATATTTATATATCATATGAATCCTTAGACTGCAGTGCCCAGAAGACTGTAATAGTCTTGTCAATTTATAGGATTGTAGAAAAAAACAATTTATTCAAAATATAATGGTGGAGGTGGTCAATCAAGTAACAACAAATCCCACCTCCCATTCTACCCCCCCTTCCCTCCCCACTTGTCCTTAGATTTTAATCTTTGGTTTTAATTTATTTATGTTCTAATGTAGATACAT
>JANHGC010001841.1:225297-253023 GCA_027560395.1 Boaedon fuliginosus
TCGAGACTGCCTTCTGCTACCGTATGCCTCCCAGCGCTCAGGTCCCATAGAGTGGTCTGTTGCGGGTCCCATCAGCCAAACAATGCCGGCTGGCGGTCCCCGTGCTAAAGCCTTCTCTGTGGTGGTGCCGACCCTCTGGAACCAACTTCCAGCCGAGGTCAGGACCACCCCCCACCTTACTGGTCTTCCGTAAAGCCACTAAGACCTGGTTCTGGCTGAAGGCCTGGAATTAATGTTTTAATTAATTAATTCACCCCTTGGATGAATGTTATTGTGAGATTGTTTTTAGTAAATGTTTTTTAATTGTATACTATTGTATTTTTTATTGTTGTTAGCTGCCTTGAGTTCCCCTTGACCTGGGAAATGAGGCGGGGTATAAATCTAAGTAAATAAATAAATAAATAAATATAAATCTAATAAATAAATAAATAAATAAAAATAAAATTACACACAACATGCTAGGCTAAAATATGCTAGTTTGAAGCTCAATGTGTCATGCAAATAGAGAGCTACTTTAACAAAGCTATTCTTATCTAACAGTAACTTGTCTGAATTCTGGTTATACCCAGTTTATGAAAACGATAGAAACAAGCAAAATCTATTTTAGGGGAGGAGTTCTGGATGAAATTTCAAAGGGGGGGGAATAGTAAACTGAATTAAGCTTAACTTTATCTTGTTTGTAAACTTCCCAGAGTCAATTAGGTGAGAAGGGTTGTGTAGAAATGTGTTAAATAAAATGAACAAACAAGGACTTTACCAGATCTAGGCTATTAAAACTCTGATGGCCACTAGAGGGAGAAGCGAGATATAGAACACTCTTAACCATTTGCTGCCATCTCGTGGTCATATGTATTTTTGCTGTCTTTATTTGATATCGCAATATGCTAACACGTTTTGAAACAGCCCAACAACTTGTCTCAACTTCACACATACTTTTTTAATAATAGCTAAACAAACATGAGCAAATCTAATTTGATTGAATTTCTATCTGTGTTTTAAAATAAACTTTAAGTTCTGTCTCTCACTGTGCTGTTCCCTCTCCCATAGTCACTAATCACTGTAAAGGATTAGAAAATAGAGGAGGTACAACGGGAAGGCAATGAACATTGAGCCCCAAAAGGAAAAGTTTTATTTCAGTGCTAAGTAAGGAGGAGTAAGCTTGAATTTGAACAGAGTTCCCCTTCTTTGTTGCTAGGAATTGCCAAAAACAGAGTAGAGTCACCAGATTCCACTGGACAAGATCAAACTGCACTTTTTATTATACTGTCATGCTTCCTTTAATACAGATTGTTTTATTGCATTTTCTTCCTGGTTGTTTTTCTCTAGCTGGCAATATATTTGAAAAATAGATTCCTGAGCATTACATCATAAATTAAGGCATGTAAGTCTAATTTACCCAAGGGCATCTAATTCCACTCCCATCAACAAGAGGATTACTGCAAACCAGACAAGCAGGTACATGCGTTCAAATTACTTTTTCAGAATCTTTATTGTCCTTAAAACAATTAGCCTGGTTCATATTAATTGTCAAAAATTTCACAGTGCCCACCGCTGCAGAAGTCCAATTAAAGAATGTACCATAAGCAAGGAATAATAAGGAGAGTTTCAATTTCCAGGAACTTATTTCCTAGAGCTGCAAGCTGCTAACCCATACTATAGAAGAAAACTCCAGGAGCCATGAGAAAAAAAGCAAATATGTTTCCTTTAATGCCTTTGGAGGACAAAAAAAGGAACAAGAGCTGAAAAGGTTGTGCAATAAAGAACTAATTCACTCTGAGTGTCCAGGCCTTAGAAAGTGTGTATAGAGGAAGGAAAGGAATCTCAGGATCTAACATGTAGGGGCATCAGCTTACTTTGTAATGCATCTGTATATGGCTCAACACAAGCAGTACAGTTAGTCCTTGACTTACAACAGTTCATTTAGTGACCATTCAAAATTACACCACCACTGAAAAAAGTGACTTATAACCATTTTTCACATTTACGACCATTGCAGTATTCCCATGATCCACGTAATCAAAATTTGGATACTTGGCAACTTATTTATATTTATGATAGTTGCAGTGTCCTGGGGTGATGTGATCAGCTTTTACGATCTTCTGACAAGCAAATTCAATGTGGAAACCAGATTCACTTAACAACTGTGTTACTAACTTTAACAACTGCAGTGATTCACTTAATAACTGTGGCAAGAAAGGTTGTAAAATGGGGGCAAAATTCACTTAACCATTTGGCAACAAAAATTTTAGGCTCAATTGTGGTCATAAAGTGAGGACTATTTGTAATGAGTTTGCACGAATTAAATAAGAAAACTCAGGAGGGAGGCTTCCTGTGTGGCATCTGATTGCAATCTTATTTATTTATTTGTAGTCCACCTTTATTTATTTTTTTTTACAAATAACTCAAGGTGGTAAACACATCCAACATACCTTCCTCCTCCTAATTTTCCCACAACACCAACCTTGGTGGTGCAGTGGTTAAATGCAGCCGTGTTGCCACCTATCGGCTGCAGAGCTACCACCTGGGCAAGGAGAAGGTTGCGTATCTTCTCAACCACCCAGAGCAATGCCTCCTCGCTTCGTTTCCCCTCCAAAGAAATTTAGGCCCCTCGGGCTGGTAGAATAGGTGTGGAATTGCGGAGCTCGCAAATTCCGCAGCCCCGTCGCCGGATGTCAAACCAGAAGTCAGAGTAGTACTTTTTAGACTAGCATGGTTTTTTTAAAAATAAAATGTGTTAATCTGGAAAGGTGCTACTAGACACCTGACTTTTGGATGCTCTTCACTAGCAGAGATTAATTTTCTGACCTAAGGTATCCATTTATGCTTCCATTTTTCTAAGACTAGGTTTTTCTAAGACTAGATCCCTTTACAGCCATGCAAAACAAAACAGCATGTTAACTCTGACATATTTGTATGTATGTCTATAAAGAAAAAAAGAATTTTGCTTCATTTATAAGGAGGTGAAAATTGGTTATTTTTTATGGGGAGAAGGTGAAAAATCAATAATGCAAAAAGGTTTTAAACAACAGCACAACCGTGACAGACAATTAAAGTCATATTGGTTCTGGTACAGAAATATTGATTCTGGTATGCCCTTGAGCCTTGCTGACTTTAAAGACGAATGTGTTAGCCCTTTGACTTAAACCAGTGCTCTCTGTCTCAGCTACTTTAATTCCCCATGGCTGGCTGATGAATCCTGGGAGTTGAAGTCCATATATTGCTGAAATTGAAAAATATTGAAAACAGTAAAATGGAAACAATGGCTTAGACAACTGCAGAAGCTATGTGGAAATACTAGTTTCATGATAGTGAACTAAAATAGTAGAAGGAATGCATGGAGTGCTTAGGTGGACTGATCAAATATTATAAGAGCCTGGATGAATATTAGAGTTTTTAAAACAAATGAACTCTATGTATGTATATGAATGAGTATGTATATACAAACAGGATTCTCTCTCTCTCTCTCTCTCTCTCACTCACACACACACACTCACAAAAGCCACATTTTGTACAGAGAACATTATGTAATAAATCTAGTTGTCCACAATATGAGGATTAATGTTAATTCGGGTTCCCCAAAGATCATCTTATTGGGATTGAAGCTTTGTAATTAGTTTGTGTGAATAGAAATTATTCAAGATTGCTGACAATTTCAATTTATTTCATTGGAAATAAAATGGCATCTGATGGCAGAAAGCTTTTTTGCCCTTTTTATAGCATGTTGGAAGAGGCAAGATCCATAACAAATCACAGTGATGTCAAAATGATACCTACATGCTGATATCATCGTACAAATACCACAACTGTGCATAAGTACAAATTGAAGGCAGGATTGGGGGCACGTGACAAAATATGCACTGTGACATCACAAAACAAACTCACCCTTTGTATGTGATGTTAAGATGCACATATGGAGCTTACCTCATGACATCTGTCATTTTGATATCATTGCAGATAGCAGCAGACACCCATATATTGCATCATAACATGATGCCTACAAATACAAACATCTGATACAAGTACAAAAGTCATGGTATTTGCATGATAACGCAGTCATGGTATTACATGATGTCATTGTGCATGTGCCATTTATCCCCATTGCCTTGCCCTTCTGTGGATGCCTATGGTTGGAGGTCACTTTATAGGTCATCCAACACCCTGCTCATTTTTCACCTTCTGGCAGATTTGGGGTTTGAATTATGCCCAACTTTGAAAATGGTATGATGTCTTTTAACAGCCAGAATGTACATCTGGGTTTTTTAAAATTTCATTCACTGCTTTTTAATGTCTTGTTAGCTACCCAGAATCTCTCTGGCAAGTGGGCCACCATATAACTTAATTAAAGGAATGAATCAGTGTTGATCATTGTTTTCGGTGGCAGGAAAAGGGAATCAGAATTACAGTTTAAGGGTTAGCAAGTGCTAATTTTGTTCAGTTTGATGTGACCCTAAGCTATTAGAATGCTTACATTCACTTATTGCGCTGATTTGTGGTTTTAAGTATTGTTTCTTGAAAATATCTACCAGGCTAATTTCATAGAATATGCCATAAATTATAATCAAATTATGATAACTGAGTTTATATAACATCCATAAAGATGTATTATAGGTTAGTATGATGCATGAACCTGCCAAAGGGCATGGAAGATCAGGCACGGTTGTGAGGAAGCTGCAAATTTTACTTGGTTTCTCTCCCTTCTAATATTTATTCTTGAAGCATGCTTGGCTGAACATGGTTAGACTGTTCTCCTCCCAACAATGATGGATTACCTTCCCCAAGTCATCGTGTATCAGGGATAGTAAGAGACACAGTTTTATTTAAAACTTGGTTTTCTGATTCAGTGCTTGTACTGAGGAAATGGAATAATACTGTATTTGCTGTGTAACACAAAAGAAGTAGCCAGGTTTGCTGTTTTTAAAGACATTACTTTTATTATGTTATAAATATTACTCTTGGGGAAGGGGGCACTGAGCTTGTCAGCAGGAAAGCTGACTGCTCGGGTTCAAGACCCGAGCATCGTACTATGGGGTGAGCTTCTATTACTTGCTCCAGCTCATGCCCACTTAGTTGGAAAGCATGCAAATATGAGTAGAAAAATAGGTACCATTTCATTGAAAAGGTATCAGCATTCCTTGGCTGCTGGCCAGGGATGGGTTTCTACCGGTTCGGCCTGGTTTGAGTGAACCCCTTGTTCTGATTCTGCATGGTTCAGAGAACCGGTAAATCGGACCACCAGCTAGCCCTGCCCCTGCCTGTTTTTATGGCCATTTTTGGCTGTTTGGGGGGGCAAAAAAATGGCCTGGAAACAGCCCCCAAACAGCCCATTTTTGGGCTTTTTTCAGGCCATTTTCAGAGTGATTTTCAGAATGTTTTTCCAGCCAAAATCAGCCTGAAAATGGCCCTAAAACAGGCCAAAAAATGGGCGGGGGCAGGGCCAGCCAGTAGTGGGATTAGCTCCAACTGGCTGAACTTACCTCTTCCTTTGAGGCGAGTGGGCGGGAGACAGGGCTGAATGTGATCTCTGACATCACCAAGTCACATGACCACCTAGCCATAAACCAAGTCACGCCCACAGAACAAGTTGTTTAAAAAATTGAAATCCACCATTGTTACTGGCCCATAATCACTGAAGCATCTTTGGACAACACTGGCTACCTTGGCTAAGAAATAGAGATGAGCATTGGGCTGGATAGAGGAAACATTTGCCTTTTATAAACATTACAGGTAGTTAAGTGAATCACTGTAGTTGTTAAGTTAGCAGCACGGTTGAACTGAATCTGGATCCCCTGTTGACTTTGCTTGTCAGAAGGTTGTAAAAAGTGATCACATGATCCCATGACACTGCAAAGGTCATAAATATGAGTCAGTTGCCAACCATCTGAAATTTGATCATGTGACTGTGAGGATGTTGCAACGGTCATGTGAAAAATGATCAAGTCACTTTTTAAAGTGATGTTGTAACTTCAAACAGTCACTAAATGAACTGTTGTAAGCCAAGGACTTCAGTCCATCTCACTAGGTACAGATATTTGTTAGTATTTTCATAATGACAACCTTTGAGGGAGTCCTGTATACAGTCACAATAAACAGAGCTGAATTTGAATCTCTTTAGTTGTTTCGTACATTCTACCTTGCACCTGACTAGGAAGAATTTATTATTTAAATTAAATATAAATTCTTTTATTCTTTTTCTTCACATTCCTCAGGTGCTTTCTGTAGTAATTTAAGAAAAAATATCTGGAGATCTTTGAAAGCTTGTATATTTTGTAACCCTTTATTTGGCTTAACCATAATATGTATTAGTTAATGTGGTTTTTAGAATATTGCATCTAATTAAGATGTCAGCCTTTGCTTTTTAGTCATCAAAGTTAGGTATTTTTTATTGCAATTATCTAGTACTTTGTATAATTACATAATTATATTCCTTTCTTGAATACTTTCTCCCTGAGGATAACGTAATGATATTTTACAGAATCAAATCTTCCCTTAGAAATCATAAATCAAATCTACATAGGATGGAGGACATGGTAATATCTTGGTAATAGAATTTATATAAACATTTTGAAAAAGTAGATAATTGCATACAATAGATGAGTGAATGTTGCAATATAGCTGCAAAAAAGGCAAGCACAATTTGTATACTTTTCAAATCACAGGAAGGATGTGCTCCATTTTGTTATGTTGGCCAAATCACATGTTGATTTGGAGCATCACACTAAAGAGGATTTAGACAGATTCAGAGAATAACAACAGAAATAAATGCAAGGGAATTTAATATGCTCCAGTTATTGTATCTGGAACTTTAGGATTATATTATTCAATGGCAGCTGTGTTTTATGTACTCCCAAACACAGAGACTTTCACAAGACCATCTAAGTGTCCAAACACTTTATTTTCCTTACTATTGATTTAAACTCCCAAGAACAGAAACCTGGTTGCCAAGATTGACCAAACATGCCTGCTTGCAGAAGAATCATGCTATGAGGGGCCCTTGGTGCTTTCTGAGCTTGTTTTCTTGCAGACATTTCATTACCCAAACTAGGTAACATCATCAGTGCCAGTAAGGAGTGAAGTGTTACTAGTTTGGGTAATGAAATGTCTACAAGAAAACAAGCAAGCTCAGAGAGCACCAATGTCAATCCTGAGCTACAAATATTTTCCTTTATTATAATCATAGTACTTTACTCTGAATTCACAGATTGCACACAACCTTATTCTTTAATTATGCATGGAGTTGTATGAATGCAATTTAGTCAACAAACCACAGCTAAGACGACTATGGTTTTTCATGGAAACAGATTTCAATCACCCATGTAAATCGGTAGTTCGACTACCCAAACTGCTTTTGCTCACACATACAGCTACATGTGTGGCTTAAATGCAAATCTTGATTTACAAGCCACAAATCAGCAAATCACAGCCTGTTACACAGCTGCCATTAAATATCTTCGCCCGCTTTGGTGTCTTCCAAATTTCTTGACGGATGCAAGAGACTTTTGAAATACCACACAAACATTTATCGGAACCCAAATTATATTAGTATCAGAGAAAAAGATCAGTAGGACAGGCATGTTTCTCCCTGGTACGACTTCTGTCCTCCAAAGAGCTGCGTGAACAGGAGGGCAAAGCTCTACCGAGAGCATTTCAGCCCAAAACCCCAGCAGCTCTAAGTCGGCCCCACAAGTAGTAGCTTAGCAATCGCCTTAAAGACACAGGAGATCCGTCAGGGGCGGCGGGGGGGAAAGGCCAGCAGCGGCCCCGAAAGACCGACAAGGGGCAAATGTCTGGCGTAGCGACGCGCTGGTGGTGTCTTTAAGGCGCTGTCCCCGCCCCGTTTTCAGACTGCTGGACACCCCGCCTTCCTCCTGCCGAACCGGCGGCGGAGGAGCGAGCAATACCGGGAGAGGCTGCGAGCCGCAGGTGTAGGCAGGCGAGCGCTCCCGCACGGCGGCGGCGACGGCAGCGGCGTGGCCGGAGGAGGTCATCTTCGTCGGCAGCCATACCGCTAGCTCCGGCGGCGCTTCCCAAAGCACTGATCGATCGCCTGCCCGCCAGGAGGAACGGATCTGCCCACGAGGCTGAGCTGGAACATGTCGGTGGTTACCGGAGGTAGCGAACCGGGCCCCGCCGCCACCGCCGCCGCCGCGGGAGGCGCCGGCGGAGGGACCCGGGTTTTCTTTCAGAGCCCGCGCGGAAGCGCCTCCCGGGAAGACTCGGTCGCCCCCGCCGTGGTGCAAGTCCAGCAGCAGCGGCGCCATCAGCAGGGCAAAGTGACGGTCAAGTACGATCGGAAAGAGCTGCGTAAAAGGCTCGTGCTGGAAGAGTGGATCGTGGAGCAGCTCGGGCAGCTGTATGGCTGCGAGGTACCTGCCGTTGTCGCGCCTCTTCGCAGCCCGAACTCGCCCTGCAGGCGCGTCTCGAACCGCGGACGCCCGGGGCCCGTCGAGGGGCCGAAGCAGCGCGCGCCACACCCCTGACGGTCCGGCTCTCCCCCCGTTCCCCGGGAGGAGACCTGAGCCTGGGAGCCGCGGAGTCGGCTCTTCCCTGCTGCCTGCCTTGTGCGGCCGGAGGAGAGCCGGCGCTGCTCTTAGCCACCTCGCGGGGATCCTTAGGTCACCCTGGCGACTCCTTGCTCGCGGGATTAAGTCCTTCGCGCTTTCTACTCCGAGTGTATTTGCCGTTCGGATGGTCCGGAGTAGAGACGGATCCATCCGTCCGCAGGCGAGGAGGTCCTTTCCTAACAGTTGGGGAAGGACGAGGGTTGGGGGTGTAGTTTGCCTTTTTGGGAGCGGTCGTTGAGTGCCCCTCAGCGCTGCCA
Source organism: Boaedon fuliginosus (assembly GCA_027560395.1). Lineage (NCBI taxonomy): Eukaryota > Metazoa > Chordata > Lepidosauria > Squamata > Lamprophiidae > Boaedon > Boaedon fuliginosus. Next base: position 234,116 of record JANHGC010001841.1, read on the forward strand.
CCTACAAATGACATTCCTGGTCTCCCCCCCCCTTTTTTTTTTTGCCGCCTTTTCCTGCTGCCGCTTCTCCTTTTATTTGCCAGGGCAGTCTGTGCATCCACGAAGGAGTCTTATTTTGCACACAGTTGTTAGTTACCTTCGTTGTTTCCTGAAATTAAGTAGACTCTATATACAGTTGGGGGGGGGGGGATAAGCTTAGCGTTCATGCATGAGGTGTGTGCTTTATGTACCATGTGATACATGTCACACTCTTGTGTTTCTGCCTACATCAGTTTAGTTGAGATCCTTAACCCTGCAGGCAGTGAAGCTCTGATTTATTTGAGCTAGAAAAAGTCCCTTTTCTGCCTTACTGGGTTTAAAATTCCTAGTGACATATAATACTGCACATTTTTTGCAATTATAGATGCCCTGTCTGTTCATCTTTCTGATTGCTGAATTCCCTCCATCTGTGATTCTAAACTGCAGTTTTAGGATGAAAATAGGTTTATTAATCTCAGTTGGTTAGATGAAGAGGGCTTTTCTGACCAAGTTACCTAAGGTGGTAAGAGGTTCAGGGGGTGAACCTTCTGTATTCTCTTCTTCCCCCAAGTATATTTAAAGCTTGAGCTGGAATCTGTTGAGGCTTGTGAACAGGGAAGTTAAATGAGAACCTGATTTATTTTCCTCTGCCCCAAGGATCTTCCTGTTGAATGAAAAGTGACTGACATTTCAGTCCGTAGAGTCAAAAAGAAACAAAATACTCCCTAGATTAGCAAATGGCATTTTCTGTAGGTTCTTTTAAAAGTGCATCTGAAGGGATAATATCCAACTACTACTGGTTCTAAATGTATTGTAATGGGTTTTGATTAAAAAAAACCATTAATCAACAAAATTACACAATGATAGCATCAGTTTCCATAAACATTTTGCCAGTTTTTAACCCCTTCAATGCCTCAAGTAGTGGCAATAAATAAATGAAATCTGTTCCTTTAGAAGTAGCTATGATAGTCTGTAAAATACCAAAGTCATTTTCCTTCTGAACTATAAATTTATTACAGCTAATACTTTGAAAGCAGACCTTTCTTTAAAGCCTGGGAAACAATTGGGCAAAGGAATTTTTAAGAAACTGGTGCATTTATAAAACCTTCCCTATTTCCCCACCTTTTCCCTTCCATCTTTTTGCTTACCAGAAAGTTCATTAAGGAGGGAGAGCTGGCATATAGTTCCATATCTCTTGTTGATAGCACTAGGACAGTGTTTCTCAACTTTGGCCATTGTAAAATACCTGAACTTTAGTTCCCAGAATTCCCCAGGCAGCATAGCTATCTGGAGAATTCTGGGAGTTGAAGTCCACACATTTTAAAGTTGCTTAAGTTGGGTTAATTAACCTAGGAATTAATTATCTGCTACAGGGAAGTGGGGGCAGTAGGTCCAATCCCATATACCAGACTGGACCATCTGACTTGTGGATGTCAGGGTGAGGCCATGCTGTCTCCCCCTTTGCTAGCTGCTCTGTGCTTTCCCTGCCTGGTGGTATCATCCCTTCCCCACAGCCAGGTGCTCTGGGCTGTCCTGCCAGCATGTCTGGCATATGTGTCAGACAAACCTCTCCAGATTTGTCTCACCTATGCTTTCTTACATTGGAAAAGCATATATCAAAATATAAGGATTTCTGCTCTGGTGGGAACCCTCCTTTAACTGCAAAACTTTTAAATAGCTTTTGAAGATTAAGAAGTGCAGTTATGCTGTTTCAAGTCAGTAGAAGTTAATTTAGTCGGAGATGAGGCTTTGTTGCAACCTAACAAGAACAAAGGATTTAATTAACAATGGATTATGTTGCAAGGTTCCTGTAAGCTGTGTCTTAGCACAACGACCCAGTCTACAATAGAGGTAGAATAGGGAATGACGTTGGAGGGTTGTTGCGTATTATTCTTTCTAGCTAACCTATAGTGCAGTAAGGAAATAAAAATACTGGATAATATTATGGGTTATTATAGTCTATTTCATTCACACATCATTCAAAATTTAATATAGCTGGATGACATCATAGGATACACTCACCCAACAGAATGTGATTACTGAATCACTCAATGTATTGAATTTGTACAGTACACTGAACCATAGTCTAACCAAATGATCTGGGGGTTTTTTTGGTAGAGAAAAACTAACCAAGTTAACTTTTAGAAAATGCAGCTGCTAGGTGTGAAAGTAACTGATTTATGCAACTTGGGCAACCTGAACTTGTGAGGTTAATGTGAACCACTAAAGAGCCTGTGCTATAATATTTAGGGTAAACTTGTTGTATGACTGTCATACCCTGCTCTCTCTCAGGTCCTTCCATTCTCCATAATGGGCAATAAGTGGAATTTCCTTTCTGCTTTTTATGAACAAGGCTATTAGTTTAACATGTCATGCTAAATAAAAACAGGATGAGAAAAAAATAGGAATACTTCTCTGCTATCTTCTTCAGCTGGGAGGCTAGATGGACAGATGCCCTCTTCTACTTATTTTCACATCTTATTTTCCTTCACTGATTTGTGTGGGTAGAGCTCACTTCCATGCCTAGGGACATTTAAATTATCTTTTCAGAGCAATTCAAGAAAGATGCCTATAGCTGATGGTACATCACTTTCTGGTTAGGTGCTGCAGAATTATCGCGAAGATGACTAACTGGGCATCTGCTTTTTAGCTTTCATGGTTGAAAGGAGATGCTCACCAGTGGATGTGTTCACATTTTGGCTTTTCGGGTTATTTCAATACCCAACTAATGCTTAGTCCTAAGAGCTCCCTTTTTAGTTTTCTTTCTAAAGATTTCTTGAACTAACACACTGACAAGAGTGGAGTCTGTTGACATCTCACAGTTATTTGTGGAACCTTTTGACTACGTATAAATTGGCATTCTCCTTGAAGATTAAAATACATGAGAGAATAGACATGTTGTAAGTCTATCCTTAATACAGGTATTCCTTGACTTACAGCAGTTTATTTAGTGACTGTTCGAAGTTGCAACGGCACTGAAAAAATGCGACCATTTGTGGTCCAGTGTGACCGTTTTTCACACTTAAGACCTTTGTGTCATCCCCATCATCATGTGATCAAAATTTGGATGCTTGGCAACTGGTTCATATTTATAACCACTGGTGTTCCCCAGGCAGGGGTGGGCTGCTGAGGGTTCACACAGGTTCGGGCGATTCTCTTGCTAGAGGTCTGCCCAGTTCGGTGAACCCACAAATCCCACTCCTGGCTTGCCCCACCCCATCTCTCCCAGGAGTCTCCACGTGGCCCATTTTGTAGCCTTCTAACAAGCACAGTCAATGGGGAAGCCAGGTTCACTTAACAACTGGGTTACTAACTTATCAACTGCAGTGATTCACTTAACAGCTGGGTGGCAAGGAAGGTCGCAACATGGGGTAAAACTCACTTAACAAATGTCACACTTAACAACAGAAATGTTGGGCTCAATTGTGTTTGTAGGTCGAGGACTATCTGTATTGTAGATCGTGATCAAAGGAATATAATGGGTGGAGGAAAGAGCTGACTTCATCTTTTTTCCCTTCCCCAACCCATTTTGGGGTTGTATCCTCTCTTGCATGGAGAATGTATGGGTAGTGGTATCCCTCCACCAGGGATAAATCAATGTTGGCCAGCGATGAAAGGGTCATATCTCTCCCTACTGCCTGTTCTTACTATGACCTAGTCTTTTTATTTATGGAAAAAGTGATAGACACACTGTCCTGGAAGTGGGAGTGGGAAAAGAAGAAGAAAGGCATGCTGGATCTAGTTATTACCTTTCCTGTTCAATGCCCTCCTCCCGGCAACGTCTAATTGCTTGGTCTTGTTCAGCTTGCTATAACTAAATATTGGGAATGAGAATGAAGAGCGAGAAAGTGCTCACAATGTATTACAGGTTGTCCTCAACAACAGTTTGTTTAGGGACCGTTTGAAGTTGCAACGCCACTGAATAAAAGCGACTTACGACCGTTTATCACACTTGCAACTATTGCAGCGTCCTCATGGTCACGTGATCAAAATTCGGACGCTCGGCAACGGACTCATATTTTTTATGGTTGTTCCGGGGTCATGCAATTCCCCTTTTGTGAACTTCTGCCAAGCAAAGTCAATGGGGAAGCCAGCTTTGCTTAACAATCGTGTTGTTAATTTGACAGCCGCATTGATTCATTGAGCAACTTTGGCGAGAAAGGTCGTAAAATGGTGCAAAACTCACTTTAACAAGCATCTCATTTAGCAACTGAAATTTTGGGCTCAGTTATGGTCATAGGTTGAGGACTACCTGTACTGCTTGGCTCACTGCTATGCTTAAGTTCTGTTGCTTAAGACAATACAGTTGCTGCTCCGAGGAGATTTGTTCATTCAGGAATTCTCATTCAGGAACAGAATGAACAAAAAATGAACTTCTTACAGTCTGTGTGAAAGAGAACTTGGATTTTACTTTTTCTATATTATTGGCAGAGAACAAGAGACACCAAATCCTAACATGGTCTTATTATAAATAGAGACTACCCCAAAACTGAACTTGATTCCTAGTGATTACAGGGACAATCCATATCATTTTCTCAGCACAGTAAGAAATTGGCTTGCCACTGTCTTCTTTTGGGAGCTTTTATATAACCTCCCAATCTACTCTGCTATCCTGGGATTTCCTACAATAGTGTACAGGTAGTCCTCGACTTACAACAGTTCATTTAGTGGCCATTCAAAGTTACAACGCCACTGAAAAAAATAGACATGACCGTTTTTCACATTTACGACCTTTGCAGCATCCCTAGGATCGTGTGATCAAAATCCAGATACTTGGCAACTGGTTCATATTTACAACTGTTGCCGTGTTCCAAGGTTATGGGATCTCCTTTTGCGACCTTCTGAGAAACAAAGTCAATGGGGAAGCCAGATTCACTTAACAATCAGGTTACTAACTTATCAACAGCAGGGATTCACTCAACAACTGAGGCAAGAAAGGTCATAAAATGGGACAAAACTCATTTATCAAATGTCTCACTTAACAACAGAAATGTGGTCATAAGTCGAGGGCTACCTGTACTGGCATCCAAGTGCTAATGAAGTCTAACCCTGCTTAACTATCTTAGAACTCAGTGGTGGTTGACTCGGTATTGCCAACTTTGGTGATGCTCTCATTATAGCTCTATTCAAATATAATGTATATTATTTTGCCTGAATCTTGGGAACAAACAATTTGAGAACAACGAACTACCAAAATAGTTCATTTATTTTTCTGTAAACGCGATCTTCCTTTTCCATTAAAGTACTCCAGGTGACCTACGGCTACAGTTCAAATTAGATAAGCGCACTCCATTCGCCTCCATTCGCAATAAGAATTCCCTCTGCAGTAGATTTAGTGGTTTTGTATAGGAGATTTTCTTGGTCTTGGTTCATTTAAGATTTATGGTTAAAAAAAAGAGATGAGACTACAAATGAACTAGAAGCTGGTGAAAAATTTATAAAAAGTAAGAGTCCCTGCCTTCCAAGAATTGACCTGTGTCAGAAACATTCCCGGTCTTGAATTATAGCAAACAACATTTCTTAAAAGGTTCAGAAAGACAATCTAGTTAGTAAAGAAGATTTCCATGATGCAGTGATAATGTGATCAGGGCACAGCCCTAGAAATGGACCGGCTAGTTTAAAATGGACAAAAGCATACTTGCTCAGAGCCAGGAGGATCTCAAGAGGGTGAACCTGGTTTCTCAGGTGGACTACAGCATAAACAAAAATCTAGATAAGGACCCGTTCTTAGACAACCGTTCTATGCCTGCAAGCAATTTGGATTACCGAGAAAGCAATTAAGTCTTTGAAAGAACTTGAGCACTGTGTAAATTCTTGTTTGAACCATAACTGTATTACCCAGATTAAGAATGTGAGTTGCCCGCAGGCAGGGTTTATGTGTAGCCTTTTTCCAAGCATGCGTGTAATCCATTTGCCTGATGAGATAATGTCAGTTGAATATTTCAGGCTTGCTTTCTTGGGTAAGGGAAATGTGTCATTTTGCCTTCCAAACTTCTGTCATGTGTGCATCCATGTTACATGTACAGCAAAGATGAGCTGCAAAACAGCTGAATATGTACAGAGAATTCAGTGAAAGCACAATTTTAAAGTTGTGATGTAAATATGGGTCTGAAAAGGGGAGATACCATTCAACATAAGCAAGTCTAAAGGATTGCATATTGGTGCCCAAATCCTATCTACTCATGAAAATCAATAAGATCAGACATAACAGTGAAAGATGAAGAAAGAGATCTTATGTTAAAGGTATTAAAGGTGTCAACCCAATGTGACTTTACTGTAAAAAAGGCAAAAAAAAAACCATGTTAGGGAGAATAAGAAATTGTATTGGAAATAAGAATATAAATGTGATAATGCCATATATCAATCAATTTGAGACTGCATCTAAATATTATTCCCTGTTCTTGTTGCCACACCTCCAAAAGGGTAACATGGGACTAAAGAGAGTTCAGAAGAGAGGAACGAAGATGATCAAAGGGGTGGAGCAGCTTCCCTAGGGGGAATGGTTGTGACATTTGGACAGCAAATGAGAGGGGACATGATTGAGGTTAACAAATGAACATCAAGTGGACAAGGAGAAACTGTTTTCCCCTTCTCAAAATACTAGAACCAGAGACTGCTCAGCAAAATTGAATCCAGCTTTGAAATTTATTACCATGAGATGTGCTGGCTACTAGTTTGATTAGTTTTTTTAAAAAAGATGGACCAATTCATGGAGGTTTTGGGGATCAATGGCTATTAGTATTGATGGGAATGTGACTGTCTCTGAAGGCCATCTGCTGAGAGACTATTAGGCTTCCTTGTGCAATTGGTTGGCCACTATAAGAACACTATAAGAGCCTCGGTGGCGCAGTGGTTAAATGCAGCCCTGCAGTCTCTGCTGATTGTTCAGCAGGTTGTCAGATCGAATCTCCCCAGGCTCAAGGTTGACTCAGATCGAATCTCCCCAGGCTCAAGGTTGACTCAGCCTTCCATCCTTTCTAAGGTCAGTGAAATGAGGATCCAGATTGTTGGGGGCAATAAGCTGACTCTTAAACTGCTTAGGGAGTGTTGTAAAGCTCTGATAAGCAGTATATAAAATCTGAATGCTATTGCTATCCATGATGTAAGCTGCCCAGAGTCCTTCGGGGGGTTGGGCGGCATAAAAATGTAATAAACAAACAAACAAACCAACCACTGGATAAATGGGCCAGGGGTCTGATCCAGCCATTCTTATATTCTAATGTAGAATGGATGGACAGGTGGAATTATTCTAAAGGATGTTCATTGGTAAAAGGATTTCAAATGTTAGTGGTAAGTTATCAACACTTCCTATGATAGAATAATTCTTTGAGTTGTTAGGAGCCAGAGGTACTACTATCATGCCTTGTTTCCGTTGTCCAATAGAGAGTTTCCATTAAACTTGTGCAGATCTTTGAAAATCCGTTTTGCTTGGTTAGGTATTAGAATGAATTTCCCTGCCCCCTCCTTCAAAACAATGTGAAGTGGCACCCTGTTCCTCCGTCATGATGTTAGTACCTGGATTCTGCATATGTGTTCTGCATTCAAAAAAGCAATAGGGATTTTCCAACATTTATTTGATACAAAGCAGCACAACTCTACAAGATGAAACAGTTACGATGAGGTGAACCTCCTACAAATATCTGTGAAGGATGGGGAGGCATTTGGGGGCACATTGTGTGTGTGTGTGTGTGTGTGTGTGTGTGTGTGTGTGTGAAGAGGGAATATGTCTTCCAGAACAAACCCTCAAAAGAGCAGTAAAAAAATCTTAAGAGTTTAACAATACTTCTAAACAGAAATGGTTCTTTCCTTATCAAATCAACAGGGAATAACTAGCACTACTGGCTGAAGATACCAGATGCACTTGGTAGGAGAAGATATGGGATATAATAAGATACATCTTTCACAATAATTAATCCTTGCTCACTACATTCTGCATTCTTGCCCCTTAAAAAACGAGCAGGGTCACAAAATTGACGGTATCTTTTGGTGAACATGGTGGAACTAAACAAACCCATTACAATGTAGATAAAATAATCAGAAAAGAGGCTGAAAATCAGTAATCCAGACCAGTTCTCAATTCGTTAGAAATTAATAGATTGCCTCCACATCCATTCAAACTAAGAAAGAGTGCACTTATAATATTATTTTAAATATAAACAATAGGTTAATGAATGAAATACCCGGCAGATACTGAATATGCATAGAAGCTGATGGAATTGAGGATAAATGCAGGGAAACATCTGTGTTTCATCCATTATTTCTAAGAACTAGGCATTCTTTTAGACACTTTTTTTTCAAAATACACAAACAGTAATTTCCTATCAACCTTGGATTTGCAATTATAATAAATATTTCACGACAGACTTCAAGAATTCAATTATATTCAAAAGGTTCAGTGATGGAAAATTAAGCATATGTATCAAAACTTAAGGTCAGATCCCTTGAAAACCTAAAATGATATATTTGCAAGAAGCTCAACAAGAAAATCTGTACTCTTCAAAAATATTTTTTTTCAGAGCAGTAATGGGGGTCCTTTTGGAAAGTAAAGGAATGCCGGATAGCTTTTGAAAAAGGGGAGACATTGAAATGGCTTTAATATTAGTTTTGTTTACACATTAAAACTATTCATTTCAGATAGTCCTTGACTTATAACCAGTTGCTTAGCTACCAAAGTTATAACAGACCTGTCTTGGAGTTACGATTCAGATTCAGAGTTCTGATAACACACACCCCCATCGTGCTCATATGAGTGAACTTCAGGGCCATTTGGGGCCTTTAGGGCCATTTGCAGTCATGTGACCACATTTTATGCTGATTTTGTTGAAAACTGCCATTTGCTTCTGGTTTTTAGGGAAACAGTGCAGTTTATGACTGTCACGACTTATGACCATAATGGCTAGACTCCAGTATGGTTGTAATTTGAAGACTACCTGTAATAAATAAAACAGCCCCTGGTTTCCTGAAAAAAATGTATAACTTTTTATTTTACAGTACATTTTTATTTTATTTTACAATTTTACATTCTACAGCTGGTTCAAAATCCCCAAAAATCTAGATCCTTCATATTTACATTTACATTTATATCTCCCAACAGCTTTTTCTGTATCCTGTTCTTTCTTTTCCTCCCTAATGTACTTTCAGACCAGAGCTGACACTATTCTCCTAGGATCCAACTTCTCTTATTTCATGCGTATGTTTTTCTGTACAGTATGTAAGTGTATCCCTGAATACAAGGTGGATTATAGAATGTGTGTGCTTTTTAGAATATAACATAATAGACCGTATGTTTATTTGTTTATTTAAAACATTAATGGAGCTGCCCATCTTCTAACCAACTCTAGGTGGCTCCTAATAATAGACGGTTGAACTTTTTGTTTAAAATAATATTAGATTTTCAAGCTAATGTAAGTATTTCCCCGCCCTGATGGGTGGATTGAGGAGGGAAGATCCTTTGCTCTTATGGAGGTCTAATTGGATCATTTCTAGCTCAAAGAGCTTAAGTACAGTACTTGTAGCAATACTCTACTTGAATACTCTATGCGCCTGTCATACATCAGTAACTAAATGAATAAATTGCAATGCTGCTGATTTTATATATAAAAAGTAAAATTCAATTATATAAATATGTGGTTGGAACCCAGGCATTCTCTGCATGAAAAAAATGAGTTGTGCAAATGAAGCTACAGGCTCCTTGAGTATCTCTTTTGACAGATTGTGAAAATTAAGTCACCGAGCCAGAAATCTGTTCTGTTTCCATCAGTTTAGCCTCATCAAGAAAAGTTATGCCAAACATAAGTTTGTCAACAAAGGAAGTAATTAAACTTCAGATTTTTTTTTACATGTCAGTGCTTAAACGAATTTACTCTGGAATTTTATAATTCAGATCTACAAAGATTTATATCTGGCTATATTATTAGTTCTTCTAACTGAGTGCTGTTAAATGAAACTTATTAATACTTATAAATTCAGAATTTAGAATAAATTTTAACACCCAAAGTGATCCTTCTGCTAGAAAATGAATCTATTTGCACATTGCCACTTGTATCGGCTGTCTAATAGGGGCTACACCAGAGAACAGCTTTGATTCCAGACATATGTTATTTTGTGGTATAAATTTTTATCTACTTTTTTCTCCTTAAGCTTTGACATGTATGAATTGTAGTGTAATAAAAAAATAGCTTATGTCAGGCAGTATGTTGCAAAAATGTTTATCAAATATAGATTAAAATAGTATTCTTGAATAGTTTTTGGTTCACATACACTGAATACTTTATCAAGTGAATCATTAATGATAGCCAGCAGTAAGCCATGTAATTGAACACAAAAAAACCGTCATTAATCTCACTAACATTCAATCAAATGTGAACTTTTTTCAGTTCTGGTGCTTCTTCATTTCCATATCATGTCATGTTCAATGTATATTTTGATATAGTTTTTCTGTTGCATAACCTTTTTTATTGCTGTTGCCAGCAATTGCTCTCCTGTGTTCAGAGAAGGTGATGGGAATATCCAGACATCTTCAGATTGAATAAATTTACAGATTACAAAATGATTTACAGATTACAAGAGAATCTCAGAATAGCTGCACAAGTTCTTTAGGCTTTGGGATAAGCATAAAGCTGTCCGTCTGGAAGCAACCATAGTTTAGCAGCATGATTTATGTTAATAGCAATTGAAGGAGTTAGATCCAGAGACTCTATAGACCTGCACTTTGAGAGGAGAGGGAGCTGTGATTTCTTAGTTATTAAAAGTAAATATATAGCAGCAAGAGCAATATGGCAATAGTGCTTTTAGCATCTTATTATGAGGTAGTAGAATTCTTTCAAAATTAAAGGACCAACTGGATATTTCAAAAGCATATTTAAATCTAAACTTTATGCTGTATTTTAAGTTGCTTTGCTTACCCACAATACCTTGTATTGCTGCTGCATGAAGCAACATAAAGCTTCCCTGCTGGCTCTGAGCAAATTTGAAAACTGAAGCTAGGGAATTGTAGTTCTGCAGAGATGAGAGTTCTTTATAAATAGATGTAGTTGCTTGAGAGATTTCGATTGAACTGGATGCTAGGAATTGGCCCTGTATCATCATTTTCTCCACTGTTTGAGGTCTATAGGAACTACATATTTTCAGGATTGTATGTTTTAGTTCTAGTGTCTCATTATCTTTAAAAATCAGCCCATTGGGTAGAGGAATAATTGTACTGTTTCTTTCTCCATATGATTGCTTCTGGCAAGCATTCTCTGGCAGCATAGGAAATAGGTCCCAAAGCATTCTAGTTTTTCATTCTGAAGTAAAAAAAAACACATCTTTTTTTTTCTTTAAAGGTGGCTTACCCCTTATATTTTTTTCAAGAAACTGGAGCTACTTTTAGAAGCAAGACAGCTATTTGATTTCATATCATGGAACAGTGGTTAGTTCTCAAACTAATATTTAGTAATTTTCATAGGGATCACTACAATGTAGTAATGTCTCACAGGAGCCAATTACGGCTGTACTGAATCATTGTCTTGAATGCCACATCAGACGTCCCTGGTGGCCTTATGTGGCCCTTGAGAAAATTTGACTGTCATGCTGCAAAGCAACTCTGAAGATTAATCTTGTGGCATGCTTTTTTTGTCATTCAGCATCTCAGCAGACGTTTTCCTAGAAGATGTACAATCCTTGACTTACAACCATTTGTTGAGTGTCCATTCAGAGTTTCAACAGCACTGAAAAATGTGATATGATCATTTTTCACACTTATGACCATTGTAGCATCTACAAGATCACATGGTTAAAATTCGGGCGCTTGCCGACTGGCATATATTTATTATGATTGCAGTGTCCTTGGGTCATTCAATCACCTTTTGCGATTAAGTGGAATAACAGAGTTGGAAGGGACCTTGGAGATATTATAATTCAAAGCCCTGCTTAAGCAAGAAGCACTATACCCGTGATGGCGAACCTATGGCACGGGTGCCAGACCTGGCACACAGCCCTCTCAGTGGGCACGTGTACCATCGCCAGCTGCTTTTCTGGTTTCTGGCTTGTCTTCACGGGAACCGTAGTGCTGGAAAGCAGCCCAAAAACAGCCCATTTCAACCCTTTTTTAGGCCATTTTCAGGCTGTTTTTTGCACCCCAAAACAGCCCCCAAAATGGCCTGAAAAGGGGCAAAGATGCCCCGAAAAATACCCAAAATACAGGCCATTTTTGGGATGTTTTCAGGCCAAAAACAGCTCAAAAAACAGCCTGAAAACGGTCCCCAAAACAGACCAAAAAACAGGTATGCATGCACTGGCCAGCTGGTTTTCGGTTTTCCGGCACTCCAGCATGCTCACATGTACATGCATGCACGCACGTTCCAGTTTTGGCACTCGGTGCCCAAAAGGTTCGCCATCAATGCCCTATGCCATTTCAAGTAAATGGTTTTCCAACCTCTTGCATCTTTGAGGCAAGTTGTACCACTGATTAATTGTTCTGTCAGAAAGTTTCTCCTTACTTCTCTCCTTGATCAGTTTCCACCCATTGCTTCTTGACCTGCCTTCAGGTGCTTTGGAGAATAGGTTGACCCCTCTTCTTTGTGGTAGCCCCTTTGATATTGGAACATTGCTACCATGTTTTCCCAGAAACAAGCCCTAATGTGTGTTTTGGAGCAAAAAAATATATAAAACAGGGTCTTATTTTTGGGGAAACATGGTATCATGTCATCTCCCTCCCTTCTTTTCATTAAACTACATACTCATTTCTTGCAACTGTTTTTCATATGGTTTAGCCTTCAGTTCCCTAATCATCTTTGTTGCTGTTCTCTGCACGCTTTGTAGCGTCTCAACATCTTTTTTATATCAAGGCGACCCAAACTGGATGCAATATTCCAAGTGTGGTCTTACCAAACATTATAAAGTGGCATGAGCACCTCATGTGATCTTGATTCTACTCCTCTGTTAATGCAATCTAGAACTGCATTGACTTTTGTGGCAGCTGCAGAATACTGTTGACTCACATTTAAGTGATTGTCCACTGGGGCTCCAATATCCCTCTTGCAGTTACTACTGTTGACCCAGGTACTTCCCATTCTATACCTGTGCATTTGGTTTTTCTTGCCTAAATGTAGAACCTTACTTTTGTCACCACTGAATTTTATTTTGTTAGATAAGGCCTAGTGTTCAAGTCTGTCAATATCCTTTTGTATCTCAAATCTATCTTCTGGGGTGTTGGCTATTCCTGCCAGCTTGTTGTTGTTGTTGCAAATTTGATGTGTTCCCCTCCTATCCCCTCATTTAAATCATTGATGAAGATGTTGAAGAGTGCTGGGCCTAAGAGCCTTGGAGTATGTGACTGCATACTTCCCTTCATGTATAATTGTGTATGCAGTAAGGATTACTTTCTGACAAGCAAGATCAGTGGGGAAGCCAGATTCACTTAACAACTGTGTTACTAACTTAAGAACTGCAGTGATTCACTTAACAACTTTGGCAAGAAAAATCATAAAATGGGGCAAAACTCACTTAACAACTGTCATGCTTGACAATAGAAATTTTGGACTCAACTGTGGTCCTAAGTCGAGGACTACCTTTATATACGAACTACCTCAGTGGATCTGTAGATTAGTCTCTAGGCTGAATAGCTTGTAACTTCCAGTGGCAATAATTTTAATATATGTAATCTAGGATAAAAGTTGAAATCACACGAATCAGGTGCTCCACTACCAAAGCAATAACCCAACCTCCCACAAGAGAAGCTGCATAGGAACTTTATATAGTTACAAATTGTATAGTTATATATACAAATTCACTGTAGCAATCTTAAACAACAGAAAAGGAAACAGAGCCTACACAATCCGGCACAGCAATATTTAAGATTATCAATTCAGATTTAATTTATCTCTTCAGTTAATGGATTTGGGAAATAAAGACTAAAGGTTTTGTAGGACATACTAGTTTAAAAATACGGAAAATTGATGGGCTAGCTGTATTTAGAATATAAATAAATAATTCAACGAATCCTTTCTAATAGTATTCTAAGATAGCAGGAAGGGATTTCAAAATGACTGGTTCCCACAAATAAGAATGCCATTTAATACCACAGGATGAGAGAAATTGTGTGTAGTAAGCATGTTTAAAGTAGCCCCTATCTGATTTTTAATAATATGAAATTGGATTGGATTCAGTTATAGGCAGACCCAAAGAAAAAAACAATGCCTTCCATATTCTTAAAATAGGCTCCAATAACAATAAAATTCACTTATCAACAAGTTTGTTCCAGGAGTTCAAGTCAGATTGTCTCCAGAGGATTTTTACTTTAACCTAATATCTTTCTGAAGTGTATGGGGCAGGAGTGGCATTAATACACAGAGCTGTGTTCACACCGCAAGCACTAGAGAAGCTGCAGCATGAATTATGATCCTGTAGAATTATGATCCTCAAACTGCTAACCGGAGCATCAGCTATATTTACTAGCAGGGCTGAGGTCTATTTTGTTCTTGTACAAATTTAGGTGGAAGAATATCTGTCACTTCGAGACCCACTAAGATGATAGAATTGCTGCTAGAAATTTGGAAAATAACATAAATCTCATTTTGGGTTGTTGGTTTTTAATCCCCTGTGTATTTCTGCCTTGGACACAAAAACAGCTAGGTGATCATGGGCCAGTCATTTTCTCTCAGCATTAGGAAGGAGGCCACTTCTTGAAAATCTCGCCGAGAAAAGAAAGAGAGGGAGGGAGGGAGGGAGAGGGAGAGGGTGTGCGTGTGGATTATCTGGATATACATGAAATATAATTTATTCTTATAAATATATTAATATTTTTATTTTAGTCCTAAGAAAATGACCTTGCAGAATCCACAAACAGCTGTCATCTACTTTAATTTTTTTTAAAAAGGTTTTTTATTCTTTCTCAAATATTTTTGTGAGGGAATTCAATGGAAGTGTCTGTCAACTTTCCTGTTTTGGAAAGTATATTTGTCATGCCTAATGTGTAATCTTATACACATTATACACTTGACTAAGCTTGAAAGGGCAATGTGACAACTTGATCTTCAGACTAAAGCATATTAATTAATCATATTCTATATCCTAACCATCCGCAAAGTTAGATTATTTTTATTTCCCCAACTTGGATCATGTGCCGTATTATAATTCTGTCAGATTAAACTGGTATGATCCATGGCTAGGGTTGTTAGGAGTTATACTGTAAAACATTTGAACAGACGCCAGGCCTGTCTTGATTAATTCTCTGGAATGTACTGATTTTTTCAAAGTATTTCATTCATTTCAGAAGATAATCAACCTGTCCTACTATTGAATGTTTTAACCTACACCTGTGACTGCATACTTATACAAACTAGTTGCTGCAGTGTTGTGAAACTGACTTTGTGTAGATGTTATAGATTATTATGAATAAATGGCAGCTACTTTCTGAAGGCTTGTACATATACATATAGGTCACCAAGGTTAAAAATATTATTGTTTGTACTTTATTAGCTCATTGTCTGAACCCTTATGCTCCCATTATAATGCATGCTGATGAAATACATTTACCGATAGTCCTCAATTTATGACCGGTCACTTAGCAACTGTTCAACATTAAAACAGACCCTGATGAGGATTGTTATAATAATCAGGTATATTATGTATATCAGTATTAAGTTAAGAGTAGATAATTAATACTAATGTAATGAAATATGGTTGAAAATGTCAATTGCTATTGCACAAGATATTTGTACCCAGGTGACACACTGTTTAATGGATGATGGATTGTTTGTAAAATAAAATAAAATTCTTTATAAAAAAACATTAAAACAGACCCTTTGGTTTGAAGTTCCAGTTGGTCATGTGGCTGCATTTTGGGTGCTTGGCAATCTGACAAGATTTAAGGACATTTGACTACAATTTATGCAATGTAGGTGTTTGCTTTCTGTTTCTGGCAAAAAGAACACCCCATAGTAAACAAGGAGTTTGCTTAATGACTGCAGTGTTCGCTTCAGGACCATTGGAAAAAAAGGTAATAAAATTGGGTGTGGTGACCCACATAATGACCATCATGATTTATGACCAAAACTGTGGCCTCCGTTATAGTCTTAGGTTGAGGACTATCTGTACTGCATTTATATCAAGGCTTTCCTCACAGAACCTGGCTTTACTATATAGCTGCAGAATAGATATGTGAAGCAGGCTGGGCTGAGAGAGAATGACAGGTTAACAGTCACTTGGAAGCCTCCATGGTTAAGTGGAACCTGCATCTCCCGCAAACTCTTTGCTAAGCAACACACCACTAATTCTAACTACTCTTGCTGTGATACCTGCTGCACACCTACAAGGCTGCTTCAAAATGCATGGCTATCCAGGTAGATTGCATTTTTTGGTTTTAAAGCTCCTTAAATGCTAATAGTAAGATTCTGCATCTGTTTCCTCCTATGGTGTGTAAGAATGAGAACTTTGTGGAAATAAATGACTTTACAGAAAGATTGGAAGGGATCCTTGGAGACCATCTAGCCTACTTTCTCCCAATTATGGGAAAACCTCTGTCACATCAAATCTAACAATTATCATCAACATCTCCAGAGAAGAGAGTCCACATCTCCTAGAGGAATTTATTCCATTGTTGAACAGCTCTTACTATTGGGAAATTTCGTGATGTCCAAGCAAAATCTACTTCATTGTAATTTAAACCCAGCTTGTGTGTCTTTTGAAACAGCTTTGAACAAGTCTGCCTCATCTGCTACAGATCATACATCCTGCAGTTTCTTTTTGAAAGTAAAGTTAGCAGTGGCTCCAGTTCTTTCTCATATGTCTGTCCTTCCAACTCCCCATCATCATTTTAGTTGCTTTCTTTGAATGCAGTGACCATCTTTCCTAAATTCCAGTTCTCAGAACTGAATAAATTATTCTAGCTACAGTTTGACTAGCTCAGAATAGACAGGATCAATGACTTTTCTTAATTTTGACAGTATTGCAGTATTTCTGCTAATGCAATCTAGGATCGTATTTGCTTCCCACCCCAGCCCTCAGTTACATAAAACAGCAAGCTCATGATCAGTTTATGAGATACCAAGGCACTCAGATCCTTTTTACATGTGATGCTGCCCTATATGATGCTCCTTCCCCACTATATTCCTAATGATACTTTGGATTTTTCCTTCCCAAAACAGTACATTGCATTTATACCTACTAATATTCATCTTTGAGGATCCTGCTGCCCATTATTCCAGGTGGTTTAACCTCTTGAATCTTATTGCCTTCTAATGGCAATAAGTGACTTTGTGTCATCTGCAGATTTGATAATTCTATTTTCTAATCTCTGTCCAAATCATTTGTAAATATATTGAGCGGTACAGTGCAGAGCCCTGAGGTAGAGCACTTGATATTTCCTTTCGGCTTCCTGTGGAGATTCGGAGGTACATTCATCTCATGCTAGCAGTCTTTGTCATCTCCTCTTCTAAAATCGAATGAGTTTTTATCAAATGCTAAATCAGTGTATTAACTCCAGCAAAAGTGATAAGATTGGTTTGCCATGTGTTTATTCCTGAAGAATTGATGCTGCTTCCTGTCAAGAAAGGCATTTTTTTAAGAAAGTGCACAAAATAACTAGTTAATCTGTTCCAGAGTTTTGGTCAGTAATGATGTCAGGCTGACTGGTCTGTAATTATCCTGGTTTTCTCTCCCCATCCCCTTTTGAAGATTAGACCAACGTTTGTTTTTTTCCCCAACTCTCCAGTACTTTGCCCATCCTCCAGGGTTTCTAAAAAATAGAAAGGGACTCAAAATGGCATCAATAGGCTCCCCAAAAACTCTCAGGTATGAGTGGCCTGGTCCCAAAGACTTACACTTAACAAAACATTTTACAGGTAGTCCTGAACTTATAACCATAATTGAACCCAAAATTTCTATTGCTAAGTGAGACATTTGTGAAATGAATTTTGCCTCAGTTTATGACCTTTCTTGCCACAGTTGTTAAGTGAATCACTGCAGTTGTTAAGTTAGTAACAGGGTTGTCAAATGAATCTGGCTTCCCCATTGACTTTGCTTGTTAGAAGGTAATAAAAGATGGTCACATGGCCCCAGGACACTGCCACCGTCATAAATATGAATCAGTTGCCAAGCATCTGAATTTTGATCATGTGGTTATGGGGATGCTGCAATGGTCATAAGTGTGAAAAATGGTCATAATAAGTCACTTTTTTCAGTATTGTTGTAACTTTGAATGGTCACTAAACTAAACTATCTTAAATCGAGGGCTATCTGTATTCAAACAGGATTCTATTGCTCTGATATGCCCTGTCTAGGAAGATCTTTTCCTATCTCATATAATTTCATTGAAGTTATAATCTAAATGAACATAATACAATCGAACAGAATTTTTAATATTCGTTTGAGTGTATGTATTTGATCATTGCTCTAATATGTTAAGTAGAGTAGAATTTAGTTATATTAGAAGTGCATTCTCATTGAAGCTATGGAGAAGTATATTTACATAGTCATAGGAGAACAAAATACTGCCCCAAGGACTCCAGAATACTCCACCATACTACCTGCACACTCACAAGATAATTTAGTTGCTGTTCAGACTGATGGTAGATTAACTCAGTCTTATAGTGTACTTGTCTGGAAACCTAAACTGAATAGCCAACTATGTTGGCTTAGGTTCTATTTCGTGTTGAAATTAATTAATTAATTAATTAATTTGGTTTGATTTATACCCTGCCTTATTTCCCGGGTCAGGGGAACTCGAGACAGCTAACAACAATAAAAACAATAAATACAATATAAAAAACCTAAACAATACTCATCCACAATCAATCAATATTTCAGGAGGGGAAGGTTGGTCAATTCCAGGCTCGCCGAAAAAGCCAGGTCTTCGTGGCTTTCCGGAAGGCCAGCAAGGTGGGGATGGTCCTAATCTCTGGGGGAAGTTG